>JAEMOT010002883.1:0-31683 GCA_019297695.1 Apostasia ramifera
TGGGTTTCCCTGGGATCCATTTGATCGACTACAAGCTGTGCCGCTATCTGAAAGCAGCGGGTACCTTGTGTTGCGTCTCCTCGGAAGGTGACAACGCCGCTGAAGGTCGGAAACTTCGCACAGAGGTGGGGCGTGGAAATCACCATCCCGAAGGAGTTTAGAGTTGTCCTCCCCAGGATGGCGTTGTAGCCCGATTTAGCTCTGATGACTGCGAAGTTGACCATGCTCATGGCGTGGCCGTTGTCATCACCGAAGGAGACGGGAAGAGTAATGAATCCCAGAGGTTGGACCCTTTCACCGGAGAAACCGAGTAAGGTAGTCCCAGCGTGGAGGAGATTAGTCTCTTTGAGTCCCATCTGGAGGAAGGCGGATTCAAACAGGATGTCGGCGGCGCTCCCAGAGTCGAGGAGTACCCGCCAGACATCGAAATCAACGATCGGATGAGGCGTGATGCTCAGAGATGCCGCCAACTTCTGCTTCTTGGCGTTGAATGGTCGGGTCAATGCTGAAGATAGCATTGATAGTTCTGGTGGCCGGAGGATAAGGGCGCCCTTGCTGCNTCTTTCCCCGGTAGCACCTGCGGGGGAGGATTCAGCATCCTCTAGTAGCATGAACTGACTGGCCCTAGCCACCAGTTCGGGGTAACTCCGCGGTTTCGCCAACTGTAGGGATTTGGACAAGTCCCCTACCTTGAGTCCTCTCCGGCAGTTATGCATGGCCACTGCAGGCTCTACATCTTCGGCTTCTGCTGCAGCGGCGAAGAAGCGGTTGGTGTAATCCCGAAGGTTCTCTCTCTCGCCTTGCTTGATGGTGGCGAGGACCATGTCGGACACGACCATACGGGTCCGCCCTATGAAACGGGCGATCAGTTCCCACTTCAGATGCTCATAGGAGGTGATGTGACCTCGGGGCAGCTTGATGAACCAGCTGAATGCTGCCCCCTTCAATGTGTTGGCTAGGAGGTGACACCTAGTGGCTTCATCCGGCCGGCGATATCGGACGGCGGCCTCAAACCCCTGCACATGCTCACGGGGGTCTGTTGCGCCTCTGTAAACCTCCAACCTGGGTGGCCGGAAGTCCTCTGGGATAGGGGCCAAACGGATGGCATCGGAAAAGGGGGCATTCCCGTCCATCGGCCCGAAGAAGGGATCAGGTCCGTGATGAGGAGCCTGAGGGCCAGGAAAGAGGGGGTCTCTTCCAGCTAGAAATGGAGGAAAAGCAGGTGGGAGAAAAGCAGGTTGTGGCAGCGGACAAGGTGGAAGGGGATTTTGATGAACCTCCTAGAAACGGAAAGGGCGTATGGGCGGTCTGGAGGAACCAGAAGATTGGATGGAGAGTGGCGCGGCTTGGGGCGCCTGTGCAGGGACTTCGGCTACCGCGGGAATCGGAAGGAACGGGGCCGGGGCCGCCCGGGTGGCGGAATCACCTCTGGAATCGCCGCAGCCGGCGGAGGGGCAGCAAGGACCGCCGGTGTCGGCGGGCGAGGAACAGGGACCGCCGTTACCGGCGGGAGAGGGAGTACTGCACAGACCGGCTGAGTCTGTCTGAGGATGACGGCCTGTTGTGCCGTGAGGCCAGCAATAGTGATAACTACAGTAGTAGTAACCGCAACGATAGTAATAGCGAAAAAAGTAGCTGTGAGGGAACCTGCAAAAATGACGACAGCAGAAGCGACAATAATGACGACAGCGAAAGTAGTAGCAACGGGGACCGCTACTATAGCAGCAATGAAGGAAATGTAGGAGGGTGACGGCATTGGCAACATTAGCGATAATAGCAATAGCTTGACAACAGGAAGGTAATATAGAAAAATTATTAAAATTAAAGCAATTGCTGTAAGTAGATAACGTAAAAAAATTACAGAAATAATAGCAGTAATAACAAGAAGTTCAAGCAGATAAATTACTCAATTGTAACAGTAATAACCAAAGTAGCAAATAAAAGTAATTTTTCAATAATTGCAGTAGTAGTAATGACGGCGAAGATAATGGCTACAACCACCTATGGCTATGATGGCGATGACAACGACAAAAGCGGTAGTGGTGAAAATAGCAGTAGTGGTGACAACGAAAGTAGCTATAGCAGATGATAGCAACAAGTAAATGTAGAAAAATTATTAAAATTATAATAATTACAATTGCTACAACAATAGTAATTGCAGATTGTAACAGAAGTAAGAGCAAAAAGATAAAATAGAAAAATTATCGAAATTAGAATAACAGTAAGTGTAGTAAGAGGAGTAACAATTGCAACAAAAGTAAAACTAAAAAAACAATGTAGACAAATTATTGAAACTAAAATAGTAGCACTCGCAGCAATAACAATATAAACTAAAAGATAATGTTAAGAAATTACTTAAATTAAAACAGCAGTAGCAGCAACAATAGCCAAATCCTCAGCTACAACAACACTCGTAGCCACAACTATGGCAACAATAAGCGCACCATGCACACCACCAACAAGGTAAACAAGCATAGAAAAATTATTGATGTAAAACCTACTAGCACTAATAGTAAGAAGATAATTTCTCATCAACATTCTCAACAGTAGCAGCAAAAGCAAGAAAGTAACTTTTGTCTCAATAACAAGAGTAACACTGAGAAATTATTGAATTTATAACAATAATAATCACTACGACAGTAGGTGAAGAAAAAGAAATATAGAAAAATTACTAAAATTAAGACAAAGTAACTATACCAATAGGAGCAATAGTAACTATAGAAACAACAGATACAATAAGGTAATGTGGAGAAATTACTGAAATTAATATAACAATAATAACAATTAGGTAATGTAAAGAAATCACTAAAATTAAAACATCTATAGCAACAACAATATGATCCTCATGCTGCTGCAATATAAATACCAATAGCAGTAAGAAAGTAATGTGAAAATATTACAAAAATTATAGCTGCAGCAATATTAACAAGAAGGTAAAGTAGAAAAATTATTGAAATTAAAGCAACAATAGTAACAACACTAATAAAGATAATATAAAAAAATTACTAAAATTAAAATAGGAGTAACAAATATAAATGCAATAACAAATATAAGAAGGCAATGTTGAAAAATTATTGAATAAAGTAGTAGCACAAGAAAAATATAGAGAAAGTACTAAAATTATAATACTAGCAACAACAACATGAAGAAATATTACAAACTACTGAAATTATAATTACAGCAATTGCAAGAGCAATAGCAGCTGCAATAGTAGCAATATTTATAGTAAGAACGTAATTTCTCACCAGCTTTCTCAATAGTAGCAACAAGCCAAGTTTAGCTTCAGTAGTAATTGCAGCAAAAAAGATAATACCTCAATAAAAGTGGTAAAAACAGTAGGAGAGATAGGAATGACAGGAACAGCAGTGGCAGTTACGATGAGTACAATAACAACTTCGATAAATGCGGCAGCAACTGCGATGGGTGCGGCCGCAACTATGACGGTGGTGCAATGATAGTAGCTACAACGAATGGAGAGACAACAGGTATGATAGGTGCAATGACAACAACAACAATGATAGCAAGAAGGAAATCCAGATAAATAATCGAAATTATAACAATATCAGTTGCTCAACAATAGGAGCACGAAAATATTATAGAGAAATTAATATAATTAAAATACCACCAACTATAATAGTAGTAGCTGCAACAGCAAGAGCAAAAAGAGAGAAATTACTGAAAATAAAATATCCTTAGCAGTAAGAAGATAATTTAGAGAAATTACTGAAGTTATAACAATAACAACAACAAGGTAATGTAGAAAAATTACTAAAATTATAAAAATAATAGCTACAAAATAATGGCGACAACAATAGGAGCAGCTTGCAGCAAGAGTAATAAAGTAATATAAAGAATTTACTGAAATTAAAATACCAGTAGCAGCAACCAAAGCAATAGCAACAACCACAACGACATCAACTATAATAATGGAGCTAGAAGATAATGTGAGAAATTACTGAAAGTTAGACAACTGTAGCAACATCAAGATAGTAATTTCTCAACAGTGTTGGGAAAAGTAGCAGCAGTAGTAAAAGCAGCAGTAGTAATAACAGCAACAAAAGCAATAGTGATAACAAAGGCAGATGTGGCAAAGAAACGGTCATTCTGGAGGCAGTGGTTGTCGCAATGGCGAAACAACAATAATGACAATAGCAACAGTAACTATGACAACAACATCATTGACATCAAAAGATAATGTAGAGAATTTACTAAAATTATAATAATATCAATTATAGTAGCAGCAACATTTATAGTAATAGTAAAGATAATGTAGACAAATTATTGAAATTATAACAATATCAATTATAGTAATAATAACAGACTAACAGTATCTGCAACATTATTAAAAAAAAATATAAATAAATTACTAAAAATGAAAATAATTGTTAACACGTGGTTCCTGCGCTGCATCCTGGCCGAACACGTGGCGCCTGTCGGGTTTGTACTTGATTGATTTGATTTGCTGACTCAGCTTATGGTTTTGCAGGACTCTTGACCCAGGTCAAACCTCGGGCACGAGGTCTTGGTCAAACATCGTCCAAGACGATCCAGGATTAAACCTCGTAACCTCAGGCACGAGGGTACGAGGTAACGCCTGTCACGATCAACTTCACCTAACCCCGCCGCTCTCCGTACGGGCACTCTTTCCAAAAGGAGGTACCAGCATTTAAAGCCATCATCCTCCTCGTACAGCTGCGGACCTCCCCAGCGACAGACAAAACGGCGAGCAGGGCTTGCCCATCACCTTTTCTCCGGAAAACCTGGGTGAAGCTGCACCATCCCTGCCTACAAATATCGCTGAACAGTTCTCCGATACAGACATATACAGATATACAGATATACAGACACATACAGAGATAGACAGAGACACACAGACAGGGAGGAGCAGGACGAAAAACAGAACTCTCTCTCCAGAAGGGTTTCGATTGTAACAGGACTCCGACTGAGGAGCATCTGGCTTCTTCCTCTTCTTCTCCTTCTTCTTGTTCTTCTTCGACTCTTCAAAAAGCATTGTACAGCCTTCAAGGCTACCCTTTTCCTATTAGTGAAACTTCTTCGCTGACCGACCGGTGGACGTAGGGGATTCCCTCCCTGAACTACCTTAAATCTCTGTGTGCTTTTCTGGTTGTTTCGGATTAATCTTCTCCCTGAGTCTCCGTTAACAGGTTCACCTCCCTTGCGCGCCGCCGTCTCCCAGAACTCTCTTTCTTTGGTATTTTTTGGGATCCCCACATCCTACGTCAACATCTTCTGGTGCTTTCATTGAGACTGGGGAAGATGGTGGCCAGAACGCGCAAAACCAACTCTGCTGCCCGCAGTGTACATGCGAGAGAACCCTCTGTCCGGGCGCCAGACGACGGAGCCTCAACTTCCACTTCCCGGCGACGCGCCGGATCTGCCTCCTCCTCCAGAGGCACCCGTGTTTCAGAACTTCAGGGGATGCTCGCAAACCTCACTGACATGGAACACATCAAGAAGGTAACTTAGAAAAATTATTGAAATTAAAACAATAATAATAGTAAGAAGGTAATGTTGAAAAATTACTAAAATTAAAATAGAAGTAGCAATTGTAGCAATAAAATAGTATAAAGAAATTACTGAAATTATAATAATATCACCAATAACAACAGTAGCAGTAGCAACAGCAGTAACAATAGTAGCAGTAAGAAGGTAATATAAGAAATTATTGAAAGTAAAATAACAACAGCAAAGTCTTTAAAAAGAAAAAACAACAACAACAACAACAAAAACATCAAAGTCTTAATGTCAATCTAGATGAAGTTAATTGCATGCATTAATCTTCATCCAACTCAAATTTAAAGTAACATTTTCAGTGATCAAAGTAGCATTTTCGGTGTTCAAGGTTATGAGTAATCATCATATATGAATCAATTTTTTGTCTTCCTCTCCCTCTCTTTTAACATTTGTGATTAATCACATTTGCAAAAGGTTTTTATAGATTATCGAAGAACATGATCAAACAACTTTAAACATCCTTTTTTATCATCTGATGTCACTACTACCCTCCCATTCCTTGATACAACAACTTATGTGCTTTGCTCACAAGTTAAATGTCCATCACTCTAAGTTATTCACTTGCAATTATTACAAAAATCATGGAAGTCATAATCGCGGTCAGCACATTGGAGACACTTATGAATATATATCATCAATTTGACATGAATGTTGAACACTAGAGAATTTTCTTAATTGCACAACAAAATAACTAGAGTTCTCTAATTGGACAAAGTTCTGCTATATCCCCGTTTAAAGGGGGAATTACTGGGCGAATCTGGATTTCATAAAGCTTTGGCCACAACTTCCCTGTCACTGAAAGTATAGAGAATAATTTAGGAAGCAAATAACAGATTTAAATTTTTTCCGTAAAATGAAATGGCTTTTACTAATATACAATGTACTGAAACTAACCAAAGAGACGCTTATTTATCTCATCCCAAGCTATTCCATTGAGAACATCAATGCCCTAAAGACCGAGAGAGATTTCAACAATCAATAAGGAGAGATGACGCAACTGATGGCTAAAGCAAATAAATGACTGCGTTAGCATTGCAGATTCATATTTCAATGGAAAAGCATTATGATGGATGGAAGCATATGCATGTAAGAGCCTTTATAGATGCATGTAAAGATAAACATTTTTTAGACAGTTAAGTGACACTGTAAGATTTTATTTTACTGGAAAAATCGTTGGCCCAATGTTTCTAACAAAGAGGCTTACTTCTTAATCTTACGATAACACCAAATTAATTACTGACATTTTTCTTTAAAAGTCATCTTCATAGGTATCATTAAAGAAAATTGAAGACACAACATTTGAAGAGATGATGAAAGTGCATCTATGACACAACAATTTTGACCGGACAAGCTACAGTTGATGCTCTAGTTTTCTTATTTTTTGCACTATTTTACTTTGTTCATCTCACTTATTTGAGTTTCTAAGTAGCAAGGACTTTTAATTTTATGTAATTTTTGTATGAGAGAACACTTATGTATTGTATATATATTTGTAGATATAACAACAACAACAACAACAACAACAATATGCATTGTAGTCTATCAAATAATGGCTCCTCATTTAACTTTAAGTACTCAAGGTGATTTCTTATAGTATATCTACATAAAGATATAAGATGAGAACATACTGCTTTTCCTTTTCCGGTGAATTAGTACTATTGGGCAATTTTGAATTCCCTAAGGGCAAAATAGTCTAGATTGTATCATTGGAATGAAGATTCACCCACCCCCACCCCTCGTAGTGCCCAAATCAATGAGAGAAAAGGAGCAAAATTGTCCGGTTTGTGAGATCGACGGTTAGATTGTTGGAAGAAAATTACAACTAATAAAGGCTGTTTAAGAAAGATTAAAGGAATATTATAGAGTAATTGACAAAAGAAGTGGACTTCAAAGTACTTTTGGGTCGAAACGGTGAACAGAGCCTGTTGTGTAATAAACTGCATCACTCTTTGTTCTAGAGTTAAGAAAATCCCATATGAATTTTTGAAAGGCATAAACCTAATATTTCTCATCTTCATGTTTTTGGTTATAAGTGCTCTATTTTGACTAATGGTAAAGATGATTTGAGAAAATTTGTCCCTAAGGTGGATGAAGTCTTCTTGGGTTCTCTTTTACTAAAAAAACATATCATGTATATAACACAAGAATTAAGCTAGTGGAAGAGACTATTCATATCCAATTTGATGAAACTAACCCAAACTCTCCAAGCAGAGATGATAACTTTGTTGAAGGCTATGCTTTGAGGAGCAAAGCATGGAATGTGGAGATACAAACTCTAAAGAAGAACCACATGAACATGTGGCACCACGACCACAAAATAATTGTTAAGATGAAGTACAACTAAATCTTCCAAAGGAATGGAAATTTAATTGTGATAAAACTTGTTTTGTTGCTAAAAATTTTACTCAAATTGAAGGTATTAATTTTAAGGACACATTTGCGCCCATTGCTCATTTGGAAGTTATTCGTATTTCCTTTATTTGCTTGCTATAATGATTTCAAATTGTTTCAAATGATGTAAAAGTGTTTTTCCCAATAGGTTTATTAGCAAAGAACTTTATGTTGGTCAATCTCTCAATTTTATTGACTTATTTTTCGAATCTTAAACTCAAAAAGGTAATATATGGCTTGAAACAAACATCCGGTGCTTGATATAATAGATAAAGTAATTCCTTGTAGACAACGATTTTATCAAGGCCAAATTGATATAGTACTATTTATAAGAAAACATAATGATGATTTCATAGTTGTACAAATATAAATTTTGTTGACATTAAGCTCTTAAGAAGAGGATAAAAGTAAGGCAAAACCCTACAGCTCATCTAAAATCAAAAGGATGGAAAGCAATGAGCCCTTCAGAGATGTCTAGAATGAAAATGCCATCCAGCAAAAAGTTTTCGATCCACAAAAATTTTCTAGCCTACAAAAAAAATCACTTCGGGAGAAAAACTCCTATGAACGAAAAGAGGGTCTAAAGAAAATCTCTTCGAAGAAAGACTTGCGAAAAAATCTTTTAAGTGATAGGCTCTCAAGGAACAACCGCCTTCCCTTCTTTGACAAGAGCCTCAGAAGATGATAAGGCCAAGTCCTTAAGAGTTCTATAAAGAATACTATTGTATTTTTGAAGGCTGAATGTTGTTTTAATTTTAATAGTTTCTCTATATTATCCTGTTATTGTCACTGTTGTTTTAATTTAATAATTATCTGCATTAACTTCCTGCTACTACTATTAAGTTCTGTAATTTCTCCACATTATCTTTTTATTATTGCTGTTATTTTAATTTTAGCGATTTCTCTATATTACCTTCTTAATGTTGTTTAAATTTCAGTAATTTTTCTACATTATATTCTCATTTTTATTGTTGTTGTCTTAATTTCAGTAATTTATCTATGTTACCTTTTTTGCTGCTGTTGTCAAAATGTATGCGACCATGAACGTTAAAAGTTGAGTGCTACCAGCGATCATGCCAAGACAATCAGCAGAATGCTACAAGAACGCTTCATTCAAATTGGAAGCACAAAGATGAATGAACTAACATGCATCAAATTGCAGTCTATCATCAACTCCAAGGGAGGACTTAAGACACCATAAGGATCATTTTGTCTACTATAGAAGAGAGCGCATCTGCGAAGTCTTTACTTCAAAAATAGCATCTGTGAATATGTTAGTTCCAATCATAGTGTAGATCTGTCCTGTGAAACCAAAGGAGCACCATACTATCATTTCTCTATGAATAGCTATAAACTCCAACAACCAAAGCCATACTACAATACTACTGCTATTGCACTAGATCCGGATGCCTCTTCTTCATCATCTCAACCATTTCCTACTAAATGTGCTACTCCATTTCTTTTTACCCCTCATTTTACCAAGTTTGTTGTTGACTCAATTGAAACCATTGTAGAATTCGCTGTCAAACAGTTAAAAATTTCTCAACCACTAAGCTAATGTTGGCACCCTTGCCAACTTCAATATTGAAATTGGGAAGGCTGTAAGTTATAATGATAAAACTTCTTGAGAATTTGTGCCAAAAGGTTGATCTCTTACTTTAAAAGCTCCTTCCCTTTACCTCTGGCAAGACGTAATGAACTATCTTATATTTTAATTCCTATATTTATATTGCTTTGTGGTGTTGTACTTGAATGCTATTATCTGTTATGTAACCGAACTTAGATGACTATTGCATTATTATGTTCCTTCTACCTTGGCTATCTTTCTAATGATGTCAAACGAGGAGAAAAATTATTATATTGTGTGCTAATATGATATATCTCCTGCTTTTGTTATATTGTTACTTTGTGATGTTGCCATCAATATTTTTTGGAAATTCAGTCATAGCCTATAATACAATAAAAGCAAAAGTAATTACATCACGTACAAAAATACCTCATTGAGAATAGCAAAAAAATCAAGTGGGAGGGACATGCCCCTTGCCACTTGACATCATCAAAAGAACAAAAAAAACTATAAAGTTGGTCACTTTATTGACGGCTCTTTATACTAACAATTTTGTCTTTCAAAACTTGCTTCTACATTGATTTTCATATGACTTTTTCCTCACATAATCACTACTCTATCTCACTCCTTTCCTCTTAAGATTAAAAAACTTATTCTTCGGATTTTATGAGTTTCATCCTGACAAACTTAAGCATGTATAGGTTTCTGTGGGTTAGGATTTAGCCTGATTACAAATCCAGGTGAATTAGATTTAAGCCCATAAAAATCTCAAGATTTGCTTCCTAGCCTGAAAGAAGTAATTGTATTGGCTTTTTTGTTTGTTCAAAATGAATGTGATCCAATGATAACGTCATATATGTCGACATGATCAAAGTAGATGTCCCTTTGGATAGATTTGTTTCATATTTTCGACCTAAGGCCCTGTTTGGTTGGAGACCAAGCCATGGCCAAAATAGTCTCCAATGGCCTCTAACTATTCTATTAAAAAAATAATAATAAAAAATTAAGTATAATGTGTTAAAAATTGTGTAATTTAATATAAAGTAAATTTTTTTATTGAAGTTTATGTATTGAGGATGAAAAATGAAAAATTCTTTAATAACATAATTGGAGGCCATTTTGGCCATGATCATGGCCAAAAATGGCCTCCAACCAAACAGGGCCTAAAAGAAATTCAATCATGAGTCCCCAATATTGAAAGTTTTCCAATATTTAAGGGAGAAATTGAGCAACATAACTACTTGTTCTAGGTGTTCGAAGCTTCTTTTGTGGGGATATTATTCCACCCACACACTAGGAGATTGCTTTGCTCTGGCAAGAATGCCATAGCCTTTGAATTCGACAAGGGCCCTTGGAATCTCCCATTTTTAAAGAGAGTTCTCTGCCACATTCTCCTTAATTGACTCAATCTTGAGAAATCCAGGCATGCAATCATTGACATCATTGAATTAGGCAATTAAGAGAGAATTCCTCAAAGTTTTATACCCTTTTTTAGCAATCGGTTTCAAAACAGCATCCCACTAGAGATCGTAACAGGCTAAGAGCTAGAACTTGAGAGCAACATTACCTTCCTTTAATTTCTCTTCTTTCTTTCTCTCTTTTTGAACTTCTCTCCCTCTTCTTTGAGCTTCTCTGTTCTTTTAGAAAGGGGGGGGGGCTGCAAATTTGTTAGGATCCTGCTAACTTGGAAGCCATGTGTGCTTGAATAATAAAATTCTATTATGGCTTATTGGTTCCTTTGAAATCCCTTACCTTTGAGGGTTACTGCCCTTGCCCTCTGGTTTCTGTGATTCGAATTTTGAATGGACCCTTTGGTCTTTGGGTTTTCAACCTTACGAGGGCAGGATGCTTTGAAGCCTAACGGTTTGATCTCTTTAGTGCCAAGCTCTTTGAGTTTTCTTAATTCATTTCTCTTCTCAATATTTAGTCTTCCTTGAATGGCTTTAACTTCGAGAGATTCATTTGACCCTCGAATTTAACTATATTTTTAAGGTAAACATGTTTAGCTCTCATTCTCGCTAAAAAACTAATTTTCAGGCTCGTTTGGTTGGAGTATTTTTTTGAAATGTTTTATGTTTTTTTGAAGTAAAGAAAGAAGAAATTATTTTAATATTATGATGTGAAATAAAGATATTTTATTATTGAGAATTGCGCTAGATGTAAAATAAAATTGATTTTTTTATTAAATTATATGTTGAATATGAAATAAAATTTTAGTATTGAAATTTATGCAGGATGTGAAATAAAATTAATTTTTGATATTTAACTATATATTTCATGTGAAGTATATATAAATATTAATGAAAGTATTTTTTTGAAAAATTTGAGAGGTTTTCGACCTCTAACCAAATAAGACCTCAATGGAGAAATTCCTACTTAAAATTGTGGGGAGTATAATAGGCTAGGGAGGTCAAACTACTATAAATTTATTGTGAATGCTATTTCACTTTCTTTTTCTTTCATATTAATTTAATATATAATCTACACATAAATATATTTTGAAGTTAAAATAAAACTCTAATGTTTTCATTTTAAATTAATATATAGTCTATAAATTCCTATTTCACAATTTTTGAACACATTCGAATAAGTTTCTAGTTTCCTCAATAATTTTTGTTCTATTCTCAATATCGACCAAAAGGTTTAGGTACAATTTTTTGCTTATTTCTCGATCAGGTGCTTTTAAAACTTGATCAAACTGCTCTAGCTAAAGTACTTCAGCATAGTACTTTTACTTTCATCTTTTAAGTTGAACTAAATATCTTTAATGTTTAATTTTATTAACTTAAAAGTGAATTATTAAACGAAATTTGATTAATTTTTAATATTTTTGATTCACCCCCCCTAGGAAGTCTCTGAGCCAATATTATGAACTATGACTAGGCTTGGCTAGATCCAAAAAATTCTCAATTGCATGGCGATCACAGGGTTTTGATACCTAGTGTCTAAGTGGCGCGCTGGATGCTGGAGGCATCGAAGAACGATCATCGACTAGAGAAGACCAGTGGATGTTGGATGTTGAACCAGAGGGGGTCCTCCAGAGAAAGTGCTCGAAGCAATGAGCTAGAACCACATGATATCAAAATCCCATGGTCACAAGATGGTGTTGCAAAGTGATCGGAGATCTTAAAGGAGAATGATCGCTAGCTATAAAAGGCCGCCAGAGGTTGGATGTTAGACCAAAGGGGGCTGGCTAGAGGAGGAGCTCGAAGCGATGAGCTAAAGCCATAGGATATCTAAATCCTATGGTCTTGCAATGGTGCTTCGGGGTGACTAAAGGTCTTACCAAAACTCGAATGTTGAAAGGGAAACCAATGTGGAGAGACGTTAGAATCAAGGGACAACGTAGTAGTGTTTGTATGACGATGGAGAGGTCTCCCCGACTCTATACGATGGCAACAATGGTTGGTGGTGAGGTGTAGGTCATGGTGATGCACCCACAATGGGAAAAGGCCTACAAAGCTGTATTTCTTCCCTTCTAAGCCTGCCAGTGCAACATCTTCTCTATGAGCTTCCGTTGGAGCTTCTTCTCTATTGGTCCTAGAGAGAAGGAAGAGGTCGATAAAGATTAATAAAGAGAGAAAGAGATGGTGAGTAGGAAGCCTTTGGGAGAACCCAAAGAAGGGCAAGGAAAAGGGTTAGTTTAGAGCTACATGGCCTCCTTTTGATCACCGCCCACCTATACATTTTCATGGATTTTTTAGAGAAAGAAGGAGAATGAGATGTGTCTAGAGAAATATTTTGAAAGGAATGTTGGCCCAAAGGCTTCCCAAAAGAGAAGGCGAATTTGGATTAATAAAATTTTTTAATCTATTAAAACAAAATTAATATTTATTAAATAAGACAAAATACAACAGCAACAAAAAAACAGTTGATCTGATATTAAAAAATAACCAAAAGTACTACCAGCTAAATACAAAAAAATCAAATAGCAGTTAACTCAGAAATCTGTCAGACAGATTTCAACAATTAGCCAATAAAATCATAGGACATATTCTGTAAATTAGACAACCTGCAATATTCAAACACTGATAATTTCTTTGATAGATTTCAGAAACTAGCCATAGAATAAGTAGACTGATATAGAGAATTGGATAAGCTAGCAGAACACAATAGAACCCCCAGAACAGCTTCACATTAAATAAGCCTAGACCAATTTGAGTTTAATTTACTAAGTATAATTTTTGAAAAATACTTAAATAAACTTACGTAAAAATTTAATTTAGCGGAGATAATATTAATATAATAAAAGCACTAAATGAGCAAGAGAAACAAAATGCACGGTCGATATATAGTAGTTCGATTCCTTACCTAATTTACTCATCTCGCTCCTAAAGTGAGAATTTCACTAAATACACTGGCTTTTTACGAGAACCAAAGCCGAGCAAACTCAATACAATCCCTATGGCTTTTTACAGGAACCAAAGCCAAGTAAACTTACTAATTACCTATGGGTTTTTTCAGGATCTAAAGCTAAGCAAACCTATACACAAATTTTTGCAGGGTCAATCCTAACCTCTCACAACTAAGAGTCAAGTGAAGTGACTAGCTACCCAGTCAAGAGAAAAAGAAAAACAACTTGTACACAAGAAGAATATTACAATGACAAGCTCTAATTCATGCACAAATTTGCCAAAAGAAAAACTCGCATAGATCCGAAGAGCACTAAGTAAAGTGCTTTTATGTAAAAGCTCAAAGAAGAGCAAAGTATATAAAGATAAAACTTATATACCAAGAAGAGATTAGAAATAAGTTCTAAACTTGAAAAACAATCAAATATACTTGCTTTCTTTCACGTGTAAAATCAAGAAAAACAGAGAGAAAGCTCAAACAACGTAGAAGAACACTTGCTTGAACAGAAAAGAAAAAGCTGAAATAAAAATTTGCAGAAAATAAATTAGTTCAGCTTCTTATCACTTATAGAGCACTTTAATCTCCTTCCTTAATGATCTCATTCAAACAGATTTTTTACTTAAAGGAGAAGAGAAAACATTTTGAACATGAAGGAAGAGAGCTGGAACAACAACCAGCAGACTTAAAAAAAAATTCCAGTGAATGTGTATTTGCTGGATGGGTGAAGAAAAAGCTTAAACATTAGGCTCTCATTCAAACTAATCAGTAGGAGATTGCCAAGTGTACAAGCTAAAGCAACAATTAATTGATAATAATTAATCTAAACAAGATTTGATGTCTTTGATGAGCAAAAAATCTGATTTCAAATTAGATTTTCAGCAAAAAGAAAAGTATACAGCTTTAGGGACCAAAGGAGACTCAAGATATTTGAAAGCATGCCACATTAGATGAAAATAAGGCTTAAAATGAGGCTTGGAGAACCGTTTTTCTCAGCTCAAGGCTCAAGGTGTGCTGCCATGTAGTACAAAAGTTGGTAGGATACTAGGATGTCAACAACTTGTCTTTTATAAAAAGACAAAAGGGCAACTTTTCCATGCTTTAAGGATGGTTCACTAAAGTGAAAATAAGCTACTCCCTAGACATAGTTGGTGGAAATTTTCTAATGGTTAATAAAATATAATATATGACCATTTGAGAAGCTTCTAATGATCAAGAGAGTAAGAGTGCTGGCTGGACTTGGGTTAAGCTGAAATAATTTATATAATAGTGCAGTTTGAAACTTAAAGGTGGAATAATGAAGAATTAGCAAGGAAATACAAGAGATTAAATGCAAGTGATGAAGATTAAATAGAACTAGAGATAAAAGTAAAGAAGTGATCAATATTAAAAAGCAAATAAATAGGCAAATCACTAAGACCAATGAAGTCTCTTTAGAGAGGGAATTAAGAAAACTTAATTTCATCTAAATTAAAAATATTCTAAGAAAAATAAGACTAACAATTTTGGTAAATAAATGTATGCTTACATGATAGTCCTAAAAAAAAAAATTAATAAATATTAAATAAAACTTCTATCTTCTATTGGACTTGGATAATTTTCCTCAAACAAAATGATTATCCTAATTACACACTAAATAAGAGAATTAGTTCATTAATTCTAAAGTAATTGAACTCATCAAAATCAATAGAGTTCAACAAAGAAGGGAGCCCTCTCGTCATCATAGGGCAGTGACAGGAGCTGAGGAAGGGGAAGAGTGGCGCAAAGTCAGGCTCTATCACGATAGCAAGGATAGTGGAGTGAAATAGCAAGTCAAGCCCCCTATTTTATTGTAGTTGCATCTTAGTCTTTTAAAACTTGGACGAGTAGGATTATCTCGAAAAAAATTATGTTAAAAGCTAGTAACATCTTCAATTTTATGCAACACAACAATAATTGTTGTAATAAGCAAAGAATGACAAGCTAGTGAATATGCAACTCACCATATTTCCAGATTTTAAAAGGTTTTGCCTGCAAAAGATCACAAGCATATATATTTGTATTATGCACACTAGCAATATTTGTTACTTTCAAGGTAACGTCAGGAATAGAGGAGTAGATGCTTAAATGAGATACCTCAATTCATGGAGAAGAATCCAACTAAGCACTAAACCACTTTCCTGTGAAATTCTAGCAATGCAATCTGTCTGCATAATGGAATTATGTAATATAAATAAAAATAGTTAATTAGGTGACAGTGCACCATTTTTATATAAACAATCTCATCGTAAGGAACATTAAGAAATCTATGATCATAAAATGCAATTCCCTATTGTATATAGATCTTACTAAAACAGGAGTGAGAAAGACGGAAAAAAAGTTCTTGATTAAAGATTAAGAAAATTTTGAGGAAGGCATCCATAAGCCGAGTATTACAAAGTTATTAGAAATTTTAAGCATCTACACGAAGGACTGTGTACAAGGACCAAATCCTGTACATTTCAAAAGAAAAGATGACCATCATGTCAAATTTTTAATCTTCAATATATTATTTGTACTATGCTAGGCAACAAAACAACATTGTATTTAATGATCATAATAATATTTAAAATAAAAAAACAAATTTATATAAAGCTTTTCAACATAAGTTAAAAAGGAGAAAAAAAAGAGAAATCGTTAGAGTTACTAAAAGTACCTTCCAAGCATGTCAATGACATCATTAGATACATAATTATATCGTTAATTGAACTGCTAATAATCTCTCATCTAGTTAAAAGGTAACTACAGCAGCCATTATCAAAAATAGTAATATAGGTTTAAATTTGTAATACAAGCATAAAGACAACTCAAACATTGACTAAGATGAATCAACGATAAAAAGCAGCCCAAATAGTAGAACAATATGCTTTTTTAGTGGAATTTTATTTGAACCGAAGATTATTGAAGCAAGGAACTGCACACCTGCCAAATATTTGCCCATATATCGCCACTCACATATTCCAACTCATTAAGATAAGGGATTTCACGGCCATTGTACTTGACTACTACCTTTTTTATAGCTGCAATAAGTTCAAAAAAAAGGCAATGAGAACTAAGCCAACACCTGCCCTAGTTATTTCTTGGTAAGCATGATCAAATAAGGAATGAGAGCAGAGATAGATCAACAACTAACGTAAAACTTAACTTCTTATGATGCTGACGTTCTCTAATAAATTAATAGGACAAAAGTCCCGTCATGTGAAAACTTCAAAAATATCTACTCCATTATCACATTAATGCAAGAATTGAGAAAGACCTTAATGGAGTGCATTTTGATAAAATAATTGATTTGACAAAGAGGGATACAATAATTCTTTCAAAAAAAAATTAGATGGATACAATAAGAGTTCTATTTGACAAGAGGCTCCGATCAAGTTGGAAAGAAAATTTTTTAAGGCTGCTATATGAGTGGTTATGTTATATGGGAGTGAGTGCTTGAGTAGTTTAGAGGAAATATAATTATAAGATTAGTGTGCGGAGATGTAGGTGCTCAAATAGATGAATTGTCATATTACAGTGGATCACATAAAAGATGATTGTATTAGGAAGCCTAATTCCAAAATTATGATTCAGTTTACCATCACCAAATGTGTACCTCTACATTTGAATTTTAGTATACTGGAATTAGTTATAGATAACCACTAAGATAAAAGATACGGTAAACTACATTCAGGCTTGAGGACGGAAGGACATTGCAAATTGATCCCAACTTTTTAAAAACTTCAATTTGAGTCTCTGGGGTTGCAAAAACTCTGTAATTTTTGTTCCAATGAAAACATAATTCCTAAATTTTTACTAATATACTGCAAAATTATTCTCATATCTTGATAATCGTTAGTTGTTGCAGTAATGATACATCCTATAATTTTACATAATATGTATTGAAGTTTCTATCTTTTGACAAAATTTGACTTGCACATTTCTGCAGATATGAAGTATCTTCGCCAACAAAAGCGCATACATGAGAAAGATGATAAAATATCAGTAAGCTGAAACCAGAAACCTTTCCAAGTTAGTGGGTCAATCTGATATAGTGTTGAGCTCCCATCGCTACCAAATATTACTTTCCCATCTGTTGCTAGTCCCCACCCATCCTTCATTGGATGATAAAAGCTACCTATCTGGCAAAACTACATTGATTAGAAAGAAATGCACAAAATTTATTATGGAAAATAAAGCAATGTATTAATAAAACTTTGGTTTGATTCTTTCCAGCATTTTAAATGGTGCATTTCATCATTATATGACTGATAATTCCTTTATCGATGGGCAACGTATGAGCGAAGTCATGGAACAAAGTACGTGGATAGGTGGCAATTTCTACGAAGCAAAAAAATGTATAGACATACAACCTTGTTTAGTGCAACTGATATAGTGATTGTAATTATATTGCAAGAGTCGGATAACAGCATATAGATTTAGTAAATGTTTTTCAATCTAAATTTAATAGGCAACCCCAAAAACTGGGCACAGATTGAACCCTTTTAATTTTAAATTAAGGGGTGCTTTTTTGAAAGTCAGCCCATCTCACCCCCCCACACACACGAGACTTAAGCCTGGTACAGATTTCATATTTTATGTTGGAACTCACTCAAACACAGGTATGCGTGATCTTTTTAACACGAGCTTTGAATAACAAACTTGTAGTGAACTATCATTCTACTAAGATTCATTTTATTTGGACATCATTTAGTTAACCATCCCTAATCCAACATGCAGGATGAAATCCTGGAAAGATTTCTACTCCAACTTTAGTTAACAAAATCATGGGCTAAAAGGCCTTTCCAAGAATACTTTGTACAAAAGGTTGTAGAAGATTGTATTGTCTAAAACCTGGCAAAATTTCATGTCAATTGAAGGTCATTTGATTAAGTTAAAACCCTCAACTAAAACCTTACAGAAATTACAAATTTCTGTCAAGTAAGGAAGAAAGCCTCTAAACATCACTTCTTACCCAGAATTAGATAGGGATTTGAATACAAAAATTGTAGCCAACTTCACGACCTAACTTCCAGCCAAGTCTTATTAATTTTGAACATCTTTGAATACCAAACAACACCATGATATACACATCAAAATCCGATTTGGCAAGAATTCATACATATACTTTATTATAGCTTAAATTAGGTGATTTTAATATTAGAATATTATTTATAGTACCTGGTATTACTAAAACCTACCTAGTATTTGCCATGAAGTGGGAGTTCTGTCCAACAGCAGCAATGAAAGCTCCAAATGAATACTCGAACACATATTCGCATCCCCAGGGATATTCAGCAGGAAGTTGACCTCATTAGACCAGACCGAGAAGAAGCAACTCAAATAATTGAGAAATGGAGATATGCCTTGGTGGGAAGACTGGTTGGTAGAAAGCTACTGTTTTTTGTCAAAGCAATGGAAGCTCAGTAGTAATGGGGACATTTTCTAGGATTCCAAATGATGGACATAGGCCGGGAGTTCTTTCTCTTCAACTTTGCTAATGAAGATGACAGGAATGTGGCTTGGTGTGGGGGTCCTTCAGCCATAGCAGGCCAAGCTGTGGCGTTAGATTTATGGACGCCAACTTTAAGAGCAGAAGCAAGCATTATAACTTCTATTCCCCTGTGGTTATATTTGATAGAGCAGCCATTGGAATTCTGGGGACATATGGCCCTGGTGCTAATTGCTTCCAAGGCGGGACGCACAAATGTGAAAAAGTGGACTTGAATCAGCCTATCCAACTGGGAGATTGGCTAGAAATTTTACCAAAGGTTTGAATACAAAGGACTGGCCAATCTCTCTTTTAACTATGGAATGGTGGGGCATCCCACAACCAAATATAGAGCACTGGATCCAACAAGAAAAGCAAAAGCACACCAAAGAGTGAGAAAACTAGCAGGTCAGAGACAAACAGAGGCAACACAGCTGAGGAACCAAGCCACCCTTCCTGTGATGTTCAAACAAAAATGCAGCAGCCGTCCCCAACCTTGCAACTGACCTTGATGGTAGTACAGCTAGACAAGTAGGCGGCAGAGTGGACCCATGGACCCTTGTCACTTATAGAAGAAAGAAAACCATTAACCATCACAAGGAGCAAAGGAAGCAATCTACCCAAATCACAGCAGGGCTCATATCAAGAGCAGAATACTCTTGACAGCAATAACAAACCATGAAAATGCCAGCCCTTCTCTTCACACCTGGAGACCTAAATCAGCCTCAGACTGCCAGATCAGCTAACAACAAACCTCATCTTAATAACAGGAGGAAGCACTCAAAGGAAACGAATCTTCCATCACAGAAAGTCCTGCCTCTCCACCTTTCAGAAATCCACCGCCAAGAGAAAAACCTTTTAGAGAATCCAGGCCTAAAGAGACGAGTGGATCCAGGAGAAGGACAAAGTGTTGGAGGTTATCACGGCTAATGGCATTTTTAGCGTCAAAAACCCTCCCAATGCAGAAGACACCAAAAGCATTAGAAAGTAGTAAGAATGGACTGCCCAAAGACAGTCACAGGAAAGGAAAAGAGATCAACCATTCACAGAGTGTGGATCCAATTTCACAGTTAGGGGAGGAGATAACAACTCAGGGCCAAGAGCAGGGTCCCCCTCCACTCTGATGGATAAAGCTTAATTTGGACTTGCCAGGGTGCAGCCAAAACTAGCACCCATGACCGCCTCTCCACATCATGCTTAGAGCACCCAACACTCATCTTATTTTTCTTCCAGAAACTATCTTATCTAGTGTTGACAGAAGGCAAATCAGTCACATCTTGGATAGAAATTAGAATTTCACTGCTATCCTATCAGGAGGGCAATCAGGTGGCGTCACTATCACTTAGGATGATAGCAGACTAAGCACTCACATAGTATTAGAACACAGGTGCCAAAACAATGAAAAGCATACTTGACACCTACTTGCCCATTCTGGCCAGAAATTTAACTTGGACAAGTCATCCATCATATTCAGCCCTATCACTAGCAGAAACAGGAAGCTGGTAGTCAAAAGAAGGCTTAACATGCAAAAGGAACATCACTAGACATAGTTGAGAATTCCCCTCCCCAAGCAAAAACCTGAGAGGAGAGATTCTACTAACACCATAGCCAAGGTAAAAGATCGGATCAACCCTTGGGAGGCTAGACATCTCTCACCGGAGGGTAGGATCTCTTTGCTTAACAGTGTCCTCACATCTATCCCAATTACACCCTCTCATGTGTACGTGTTGAATAATGCATTGGATACATTAGCAAATTCAATAACAAAGTCCATGCACTATGTTGCCTAGAGTGAAGATACAAAAACAACACTCCTAAGGTGAGACGAGGGGATTCGTGGATCTAGAGATATATGCTTAGGGGCAGAGTCTATAACCAAAGGCAACATAATTTAGAAAGTAAAGAATGGAATGAAGATCTTTTTTCCTTGAAGGCACATGACTTTCAACAACACTCCTTAGAAAATAGCCCACTTATCTTAATGTGGCAGTAAATGGCCCCCAAGAAACAGTTGAAGTTATTATTGGCAATTAGTGGAACCTGCAAAGGGCAGCTCAAATCCTAAGAGAAGATCCAATCAAAAAATAACAGTTATGTATAGGCCAGATTGTTTAGAGGAAGATAACGTAGTGTGGGTAGACATGGAAAACAACAAGTTCCAAACATCAATCCCTTATAATAAGCAACATTAAGGTGGGAGAGAACCATCATTAGGGGCTTGGGTGTGGTGGGTTAAAACCCAACAAAGAATCCAGGCCCGCCTATGGAGAATGTTTAAAGATGCTCTCCCTACTAAAGCATGGCCACAAAGGAGAGGCCTTGATGAGTCAATGAGCTACCCCTAGGGCTATAACACTGCAGAGAATCTTAACCATTTGTCAGCTGAATGTAGAGTTTATAAAGAAGTCAAAGCCATCCTTAGCAAGAATTACACTCTTATGTGAGTAAGCACATCCTAGGACAGCAAAATCCGATTAATGGCTAGACTCAACGACAAAGATATCTGAAGTTGCTATCCCTTACCTCAATTGGAGAGCAAGAGATCATAAAGTTCATGGGAAACCGATTCAGTCCCCACAAGAAATAGCTATGATTGTCCTAAGCTCTCACAACATTAACTTCAACCACCCCAAACCCTACTAGAATCCAAATGCCCAGATAAGTGTAGCATTTAAAGACCGCTGGATTCCCCCTATGTCAAGGTGGTTGAAAATTAATGTTGATGGATCAGTTTGACAAAGGGACAATGCTAGAGCAAGTTACCCCATAAGAAACAACAAGGGCCTGATAATAGAAGTTGGTGGCAACCAACGCATCACCACCTTAGTAACAGTGGCTCAAACCATAATTTTATTAAGGACATTCAAGTAGCTGGTACATGGGTCCATTCTCATAGGAGAAGTTGGTTGGAGGGTGACTCACTCGAGGTCCTCCATAGAGTACACAAGGAACTCTGCTGCAAACAAGCACAAAGGCTAAAGTAGGAAGAGCAAATTATTAAAGATATAGTTACATTTCTTTTATTTTTTAACAATTATAAAATTAGTAATGTACCTAGTGTAATTAATGGTGCGATGAATTATCTTAAAAAAAATAGTACGATAAACTATTTAGCACGTGTAGCTACTACAAAAGATTTTTTTAGGGATAGAGACTTTCCTTTGCCTTTTGATTTTTTTAACCTCATTGTGAGAGACATCACTTGATGTACTAATTGTACCTTTCCTTTTAGCTAATGGAAGGCCAAAGCCACTCTTTCAAAACAATTATTTAAATCATTCAAGGGAAATCCCAGCAACAATCGCTAAGACCTCAAATGTGCACAAGTGAAACTTTTATTAGTTATAAAACATGTTTACACACAAACACATATACAAACAAATTAAATTCATATAGATGTTTGCACATAAATCCGACCATAACTCCAATCGACTTGACATAAAGGTGAATTTGAAACTAAATTCTAGTGAATTAGTATGAAAATGAAATCAACTAGGAGCGGTTACTTCTCAAACAAATTCCATATCCGAGTTGCTTTTGAGAGTTACTCGTTTCAATTAATTTTCCAACCCCTAAATTTGGATCTAGCTTTAAAGCAAATAGACAACTACTTAAAATAGGCTATCAAAAACAGACACCTTGAAGTTCCACCACATGCGTATGATGTCTCTATATATATATAAACACACACAAATATGGGATAAATTGCATTTGAGCTCCTCAGATTCATAGAATATTTACATAGGTCCTATGTTTGACAACATCATCATAGTCCTAAGGTAAAATTTTGATACAATCAACTCCACTCATCAACAAACATTGTGAATACATCTAAAACTTACGCAACTGCCAATTTTGAAATCCATTAGGATTTTGTGACATCTTTCTTCAGATCACACTTGGGCCACATAAGGCCTCCTTTCATGGACCCTAATGGAGAGAGATTTTGGTGGGATACAACAAAAAAAGCTAGTACAAGCCTTAAAGTGCCATGACCAATACATAACATGGGAGGTTATGAAGCCTAGAGGTTTATGAAGTAGTTGGCATTTCATTTTGTATCTTAGTGTGTTCTAGCAAGTTCTTACAATTTCTAGTTTTCCTCCTCCTTAGCATCCCATAGTCCATATGTACTTGTGTCTCATCAGTGCAATTAAGCCATTGTTATGTGACTAATTTACTTGGAGTTGCAGCTAGAGAAAGCAGAGGATGGATACGAAAGGGATGAGAGTAGCTTGGATTTACACGTTTCTAGAATGGAGTTTTAGTTCCATTTCTTTCTTTTAGCTACTGTGTTTAACTTGAGATGGCTACTGAAATTCTGGAAGAAGTTTGATTCCCAAAATTTTCCTTTCAGTTGAGACCTCAATCTAAATTCAAAAATTAGATCAGATCATCTAGGCCCTAACCCTACATGAAAAGACAATTAAGTTGCAGTAAGTTCCCCGAAGTTTTAAATTCAGTTTGCTAACAGTTAATCGAAGGAAACTAATGCGTAAATTTATCTTTTCCATGAGAATATATGAAGTTAGATACCAGCATCTGTATCTATCGGAACCCAACAAACAAGCTTTTGCAATTTTTACAGCATGCTTGGTGGATTTGATTTGTAAAATACAAGTGTACAAATGAGAGAATTTTCACAGCATGCTTTGTTAATTTGACTTGTAAAATACAAGAGTACAAGTGAGTGTTTATGTAAGTCCTCCAATCTTTGTCATTTTTAATACATTCTCGATCAAAGTATTATTACAGTAAACAACATCTTATCTTTACATAGTTCCATGCTCTAGGCGAATAACACAACAAAAGGTTATATATTTCTTTTAAAAAAAAAAAAGTTCATATATTTCAGCTTAAAATGGGGGAGAACAACTATTTTCTTGTGAGAAGCAGAATAATCTCACTACTCCACCCTCCACACACCCCCCCCCCCCCAAAAAAAAATGTATTGAGTAATTGAACAAAATGTATCATCCATACTAGAAGATAGAAACCTTGCTAAGATTATATCGATCATATGTGAAGCCAGTTTTTGTCAACCAGGCCACTTGAAGCAACCTGAGTAACAAAGCATCACAAAATTAGATAGATCCCCAAGATTAAAAATCTAGAAAAGATCAAACAGATATTTTTAGAATAACAGCACATATAAAAACTTAAAACTGCAATTCATGATGGAGCACAGGATTAAATGCATAGCATTTCCACGTCCATTACATCATTGATATATGGAGATTTTCCATCAGAACCATTTATACTGATAAAGAGCCAACCTGATCGTTAGGTTGGAATAAAATTTAGTTCCAATGTTCAAACCAAGAAGTTTGGTAGATAGACCAACATGATGAAATATGAATACAGGACTCAAGCATAAATCAATGCTGCTAATACTCTCTGACAGCTAAGAATTTCAGGAATGAAATCTGCCCTCACAGCACCCAAATGCACTCTGAGATATGTCTAATTGACAGCAGCGAGCAAATTTTCCCATGAAAAAATGGGATGGTATATTTAATCCAAAAAAAGGATGGTATAACAACTAGTTTGTGTGATAGATGAATTACTTTTATAACAAATAGTTTGTGTGAAAGATGAAATACTTTTAAACGGTATAAAATGAACCAGCCTGATGTTTTTGTTAATGATAGAAGTATAAGCTACAACAGAAATCACGTACCTGTCACCAAAAAGTGTAAGACCTTCTCCAAATAAAGATCGGTCCATTTTATATGAACGTTGTACCTGAAAGTACTGCTAATCACAATCTAGTACCAACTTCACAAACCACAAGCTAACTTAGGGACGTGTATTCTGGAATTAAGAATTTGAAGCCAATTATTTATTTAGTCTAGGCCGTAAATGAATTAAGAAGCCAAGTCAACTATTTGGAATTAGAATTCAAAACCAAGTCAAACATAACTTCAATAGAGCAAACTTCATCTAGGCTTTTATCGTCTTTTACAAGATACAAAATGAGTTGGTGAGATCCTAAAGAAATAGTGTGTATCATTGTAGATTAATAGGACAAGCAGCATAATCATTTTTGTGATGTTAGTACTTGGTGCAAAAATGAAGAGGAGAAAGGAGGGAGAAGAACAACAAAGGGGTACCCTTCTGCTTTCTCCTATTTAAAG
Organism: Apostasia ramifera; assembly: GCA_019297695.1. NCBI lineage: Eukaryota > Viridiplantae > Streptophyta > Magnoliopsida > Asparagales > Orchidaceae > Apostasia > Apostasia ramifera. Next base: position 25,469 of record JAEMOT010002883.1, read on the forward strand.
GAGGCACTTACTAGGTCTACTTTCCTTATCAGATCCACATACATATTTGTCTTTTTCCTTATTTACACCTGACCCCATGTATAAAAATTGGTTATTTACTCCCGGCCCCATGTATAAAAATTGGTCACTTTACAGCATTTTCCATTCTTGCTGGTTGTGCCTACATCGCTTGGGTACTCAGTCTACTGCCTTGTCCAGTAGGAGTAGATGATAGCTGGTGGGATTTCTCCAAGATATCGAGGCCCGAGACATCATTAATCCCTCGATGCATCCTCTCCCCAAGAGCTCTCCTCTTGAGTAGCTCTACTGTTTGTTCTTCTCTTGACCCGAGTGATATCTCAATGCCAAGGTTGGGTTCATCCCCTAAGTGTTGTAAGATGTGATATCTCGAAGATTTTGGTGTCGAGGATTTTTCAATTGTATTAGTTTACGGGCCCGAGGTTTGGGTTCCCACAACTTGACTGCTCACATTGTCGAAGCTTGGTTCTCTAGGCTTGAGATATCTTAGTTTCAAGGTTTGTTTTGCCCAAGATACCATCAAGACTTCTCAGGTTCCAACTCATTTTCTGTTGGCACGATACCTTTGCTTCGAGTCTTTGGTTTTCTGACAAGGTTGGCTTCAAAATTCAAGATGATGATTGGATTCCCCAGCTTCGTATCTCATATCACATTGATTTAGGTTATTCAATGGATACATAAAGAGGAAAGGCTTTGAAGAAAATAGCAAGACATCTATAAGATTACTGTAGATAACAAATAAATGTTGGGACGGACGAGAAGTCATATGAAAGTGAACTATATTAGAAATGATGGTATTAGAGGAAGAGGCACTTATATTGGAGGCCATTATACATAGATATGAGGGGATCAAAATCAAATATTGAAGAGAGGAAGGAGTTGACCAAAATGACTCGAGATAAGCTCATAAAATGTGATTTTCATCACTTGAGTTCGAAGAGAGCGTTGCATTACATAAAGGTAAATGGCGTACAAATAACCAAATAGTTGGCCGGGGCCAAATAACTTGGGATTAAGGCATTGTTGATGTTGTTGTTGTTGCCATTGATTGTATGGGAGCTGTAGCACCATTCAGAACGACAATCACAATTTAATATTACAAATCCAACCAGGGGCATAACTTAATTAGATTGTGGAAATCCAATAAGATCTAACGTGTTAACAAAATTTATACAATATTGATCAATGCTATGTCCATGCTGAAACTTGGCAGGTTAGCTGAATTACTTTCAGATTCTTTTTTTTTTGAAAGAATTACTTTCAGGTATTTACTGCACCAATAGTTGAAGATGAAGCAACAATATGAGCAGTAACTATAAACAACGAGAGGTTAAGAAACTAATAAACCCAAAAGGGAAAAAAATTTTGCATAGATACCTTCCCAGACTTGAGATGAACCTTTCTCACTGATGACTGGATTTGACACAAGGAAAGAATATTAGAATACCTTTCAAGTAAAAGAAACTCAAAGAAAAGGAAATGTAAGCAAAGTAGTAAGGAAAAAAGAAAAGTCAAATAATTTGAACAAGGTTGAATAGGGCTGATGAGGTTAATACCATAACATTAACAGCGACCATATTTACAAGAAATCACTCATGAAATATCTTTCAGGAAACCAGAAATCAAGTGTTGTTTTTGCTTTCTGCATTTGACATCTTGAATATGGCTCTGTTCATTCCATACGTACAACTTTGTATAAAACTCATTAACCACTAACCCGTCTTTTTCCCAATAAGGTAAAAAAAGATCAGGATATTCAAATTTCGTACAAACTTCCAAAAGAAAGATTATCCAATATAACAAATTACATCCTCAAACTTCTACAATGCAGTGTTATACTTTCTACTTTGGGGATCTACCTGAATGGAAGAGAAGGCTCACTATAATTTCTTATACAATATCTTTTTTGTGTTTATTCCTCATTAGGTCTTAAAGCTTTCATGTAAAAGGACATTCTTAGAAATCTAACCTCCAGCTATTCAGAGTTCTCCAATGTGGAGGCTTAGAAAAGAAGACAATCAGTGCTATGTTAATTACCCTTCCGTAAAGACCGGTTGACTCAAGTAGTGTATCATTTCCTCCATACAAGAGACCCTGGTGAGAAAGAACAAAAGTACACTTCAAACAACTTGTGGTATGAAATGATTAAGAAATATGACAATCTTAGAATAAGAAGGAATGAACATAGTTCAGGCAGACAACTAGGTCAAAAAAATCTGTTAGTTTGTACTAAACCTAAACCTGATAACTTTGCTATAGCCTATGCTGAGGATTTAAAGCATTGATTACATCTTTTGATAGTTCTAAAGATTTCCTCTGATAGTTTACGTTACTTCATGGTAGGAAAATGCAGATAGTATTCAAAATTTTTACCTATCCATGAGCCTTAACAGTGTTTCAACAGTAACAAGACATGCCACACATTTTTAACTATGAAGCACAATAAAGTGATGCAAATATGAAAAACTATAAATATAGCAGCATGGAAAATCTTAACATAGAAAAACGAGTAGCATTAACCAATCATTAGCTTAACTTATCTTGGTAAGAGTGTTCTTCCGTAGATTAGCTTTTCTTAATATTTTTTAACATTAACAGACATTTTGTTATTTGCCTTGTGAGTCATAGGCATAGCTAAAAATTTGTGTTTCTGTTAAATAAAAAGAATGATCGTTACTTAAATATGGAAAGGAACAAATAATGCTTCTGAGGATTGACAGATCAGTATTTGTATGGGTGAAACGATGGGAAATGTATCAAAAACATTATGAAAGTTTATGTAAATTATCCAAAGTGTTGAGTCACAGAAACTAAGCCAAGTAGGACATACAGATATTCCTGCTGAAAATAAAAAGGATTTGCCAAAACAAGTAGAAGGTTAAAATAAGAATGGTTTAAGCACCAAAATTACAAAACTAAGCACATCAAAGATGGTTTTATTGCAGGAGCAAATAGTTAATTCATTCTGCACTATTTATTCATTTTTCAATCTCTGTTGTCTTGTCCAGAAATTCCTCCATAAACAACAAAAATAACAACCAAGCCTTAATCTTAATAAATAAGGTCGAGCTACATAATATTTTATTTCCATTGCACTCTATCAAACAACATCACATTTATCTAAAATATGTAAGATCATTAATTATAGTTTCTTGCCATTCTGAGTATTATCAGCACTGGCTTTAAGAAACTATGTGAATTGAAAGCTACTAAGGAGGTCACCCATCCCAGTGCTGCTACGAATCAAGCATGCTTAGCTAAGGAGTTATCATCACTAGTCTTACGGTTTAACATCTAAAAGGCACCTCACTAGTCACGTTACTTCATTTCTAATATAGTTTCTCTACTCCCCACCCTCTCCGGACCAAGTCACTATAAGCTATTCCCCATCCTCTTCAGCATCATAGGCCCACCAGCTTCTCCCTAATTCATCCCTAAATTACTTTGTACTGCAAAAGGTTGGCTCAAATATCATAATATAACATCTCGTGACTCAAATGTAAAGGCATTATCTGTTTTGGCCCTAAGGAACTACATGACTTGAGGTGCTTCCCTAGAGATCATGTATCCGAGAATTACTTCAATTCAAGCATACTTAATTGTGAAGTTCTCATTATTAGCCTCATGATTTTGCACTCAAAAGATGATTTTTGGATCACACTATTACTTATATAGTTCAAGATATTTCTTCCTTTTTTCAATGTGGGATAATTCATTCATATGCCCCCCTCTTCCTAACCTAGAAGCCGATCAGGAATCATTGCCCATTTGTCATCTTAGAAGCCAGTCAGCAGTCACTCTGCTCTTGCTCTCATCGAACCATGACAATTCATTCATGTTAGGATCATGCTATTAAGCCAGGGGGCTCATGAAGCCCATGACTAAAGAGGGTGAGGAGTATCCTGTAGCGACCCGGTCCGAAGAGGCAATAATTAGAGAAACTCCTAGTGGATTTTTAAAATGATAGAGAGTAGGGACTCCTAGCAGGCTTTTAGGTCAGAAAGAGAGAGATACACAAGAATGAATGGTCTCACATCAAAAATAAAAGGAGATTCTAAGCTATATTAAATAATAATATGACCTTAAGATATAGAGGCATCTTTTAGAGCAAAACTATGTATGAGGCTGGTGACGGGACTCCACTTGGATAATAATTGCAAAAATGAAAACGTTGTCTAAGCTATAATTTGTAGTATTCAACTATATTGGGAAGTTGGAAATAATTAAATGCAGTATTGACCCAAATTCTATGATAATGTTCCTTGGAAGGTCGAAAGAAATTCATGGAGATACCAACAAAGTCAATGACCTATTTCTTACCAAAAACCAGAATAGGTTGATAGCCAGAAAGTCTCGGGACAAATTTAAGCTGCTTCAGATTGCCAAAAGCAATCTTTCTGCTCATACGATATCACTCTTGTTATGAACCCATGGGAATGATCAATGATGAGAACCCACATTAAGACAATTTAAATTGAAGGCTTCAGGGCATGCGACTCCAAAGGAAAAATACCTAGAAAATCTTTTGGAAAGTTATTCCGTCGCTTTTTGCGGAAATTTTGAATTAAATGCAAGGTATACCTGGGTGAATGCTTGTGGATCGTGAGGAAATTCATTGACGATGTCGATGGAGTAGAAGATATGGTTCGACTGTTGAGAATTGCTGTTCTTCCACCTGACGGAGAGAACGAAGAGGAGGCAGAAAGCTACTAGTGCAGAGGAGAGGGGTCCTTTTCTACCTATGTATCTTCTTGGCCTAGAGAAGGCGATAGGTTTGGAATGGATCGAGGAAGGCGAAGCCATGGGAGAGGAGAGTTCGAGCTTGGGTGCTTCGCTTGCTTCTTCCTCTGAGACCCAACGGCCATTCCAGAGTCTTTCCCGTATCAAAAATGAGGACTGAGGAGAGCGGAGGTTACGAGAGACGAAATAAAAATTAAAAAAAAAATTATATGAATCATATTTTAATTATAAATATTTATTTCATACGAAAATTTTATAAAGTATTTTTAAAAAAAATTATGAATTAAATTAGTGATATATTTTTATAAATATTAATTTTTATGTATAATTTATAAATTTATAATAAAAAAATTTATCTTATTAAATTTAATTTAATTAAATAGCTCAAAATTAAAATTTTAAGCCCTATTTGTACAGTCAATTTAAAATTAATAATTTTAATTTTCAAATAATATATCACATCACATATAAAATTTAATATTATAAATTAAATATATCTCATATCACATGCATAATTCAAAATAAAAATTAACTTTATTTTATTTCTTACACAAATATCAAAATGATAAGTTATATCATATCCTTTACACATCTTAATATAATAATTAATTTTATTTCATATTATTCATAATTTTTTAATAAAAAAATATTTTTCATTCAATTTTAATTTTAATCTTAAAATAATTAAACTTTACAACAAACAGGCTCTTACAATATAAAATTTAGGATTTAAGATGCTCGATTTAGTTTTTAGCATTAAAATATTTATAATAGAATTTAATGTTTTAAATTATTAGTTATAATTGTAGGGCTTGAGATTTAAAATAATGGTAATTTTATTCAAAAATAATGTAAAATTTATAATTTTATAAGATTTTAATAAAATATATATAATATTTTAATTTTTATAATAAAATATATAATTTTTCGTGTTCTTCATGTAAATGTTTCAACTAAATAAGGATTAAAGCATGTGGACTAGGGGTGGAATTTAATATGTAACTTAAAATTAATATAAATGATAAGGTATTACTTTTTATTATACATAAATCTTAGAAAAAATTTCATTCAAATTTCATAATTGTTTTTAAATTTATACTTACTTCTTAATTCTTAAATATATTATAGAACTTCTAAATTTTCTAATCATTTCAGATTAACTTATCAATTGAAATATTTTAATTTTTAATTATCTTTATTACTATTTGAGGTAATTAATTAATTTCAAACAAATCACATAAATACTGCTCTCGTGCTAAATTCTTTTTTTTTTCTTTTTCTTTTGAAATACTAAATTTCTGTGATTAAAAAACTAAATTTTAATTTCTAAAAAATAAATTTTAGACGCTAAAAATATAAATTATAAATTAAGAAACAAATCTAAACCTGGACAGTGAATAATGCTTGAAACACAAAATTCTTATATCCAGTCAAATTAGCTCGTAAAATATATATAT
>JAEMOT010002890.1:0-12106 GCA_019297695.1 Apostasia ramifera
TAATATTGCTATTAATTTTGCATTTATAAATATATTTAACTATTCATACGAATGTAATATTTTGTTCTTAACAATACTCCTCAAATACAATAAAGAATGAGTGAATACTTATATAATTGCTAGTATTAAGTTCAAAGAACTTATTATGCAATGAATCATACTCTGAACACTTGTATTCCGTTTGAATTCAACGTTAATTCAATGAATAAGTATAAAAATATTACTATTCAATTTAAATATATTGGCATATCATAAATTAGTCTCTGAAAGTGCCTATTAGCTTAACAATGTTAGATATATCATCAAAAAAATGTGTAATTGCTGGTATTACATCAAACAGATATTAGATGTCCGTAATATCTCGCTAATTATCTATTTCTGGCAAAAATACATTGATATAAAAAATATTAGTTGTGTAATCAGAGTATTATATTAAACTTCCTTCATATAGATAAAATTAACATAAAATTACTTGTATTCTCTTCAAATATATAAAAAGTGATAGAATATTAATGTAATTACTAGTATTCAGCTAAACTAATTTATTATGCGTTGAATCGTACTATAAATGATTGTACTCCACTTGAATTCAATGTAATACAATAAATAGCTGTAAAAACATCACTATTCAATTCAATTATAATGATATGTCACAAATTAATTTTTTATAGTGCCTATTCGCTTAAAATAGATCGATATACTATCAAAAGATGTGTAATTATCTGTATTACATAAAAACTTAGTCAGATATCTTTAATAGATCACTAAATATTTATTTTCGATTAAAATACATCTATATGGCAAATATTAGTTGTTTAATCATATTACTGTGTTAAATCCTTTGATATAGACAAAATCAAAGTAAAATTACTTGTATTATCTTTAAATACAGTAAACACTTATTGAATACTCGCATGATTGCTAGTATTTTATTAAACTAACTTGTTATGCAATGAATCATACTCTAATTGCTTATATTCCACTTAAATTCAATGTTAGTACAATAAATATTAGTAAAAATGTCACTATTCAATTCAAATATATTGATATATCATAATTCAGTCTCTAAAAGTGCATATTCGCTTAAAATAAATTGATATACTGTTAAAACGATATGTAATTGTTGGTATTACATTAAAACGTAAGCAAATTTTCCTAGTAGATCGGCAAATATCTGTTTTCGACTAAAATACATCGATATAGAACATTTGTAATCATAATATTATTTTTAAATGCCTTCGTATAGATAAGATCAAAGTCAAATTGTTTGTATTCTCTTCAAATACAATAAAAAGTGAATCAATACTCATATAATTGCTAGTATCTAGTTAAAATAACTTATTATGTAGTGAACCGTATTCTAAATACTTGTATTCCGTTTGAATTCAACGTAATACAAGGAATAGCTGTAAAATCGTTACTATTAAATTCAAATATATTAACAAGTCACAAATTAGTATCTAAAAGTGACGTTCGCTCAAAATAGATCTATATGCTGTCACAAAAATGTGTAATTACTGGTATTATATTAAAACTCAATCAAATGTCCGTAATAGTTCACCAAATACTTATTTTCGACTAAAATATGTCATTATAATAAATATTAGTTGATTAAACAGAGTATTGTGTTAAATTGTCTTGATATAGATAAGATCAAAGTTAAATTACTTATGTACTCATCAAATACAATAAAAACTAATTAAATACTTGTAAAATTGCTCATATTCAGTTAAAATAACTTATAATACAATGAATCATACTCTGACGTTTGTATTCTGCTTGAATTTGACATTATTGCAGTGAATAAATGTAAAAATATCACTATTGAATTTGAATACATTAATGTCATATATCAATCTCTAAAAGTGCCTATTCGTTTAAATGTAATCGATAAATGGTGAAAAAGATGTATAATTTCTAGTATTATATTAAAACTCAATCAGATATCTCAAATAGATCGCCAAATATCAATTTTCGGCTGAAATTCATTGACATAGCAAATATTAGTTGTTTAATCTGAGTATTACGTTAAAATGTATTTATATAGATAAGATCAAAGTCAAATTGCTTGTATTCTCCTCAAATACAATAAAGAATGAGTGAATATTTATATAATTGCCAGTATTAAATTCAAAGAACTTATTTTACAATGAATCATATTTTGAACGCTTGTGAACCGTTTGAATTCAACGTTAATTCAATGAATAGCTATAAAATATCACTAATCAATTTAAAGACATTGATATATCATAAATTAGTCTCTGAAAGTGCCTATTAGCTTAAATTTCTGGTATTACTGTTAAATAAGATGTCCCTAGTTGATCGCCAAATATTTGTTTTCGACAGAAATACATTGATATAGAAAACATTAGTTGTACAATCAGAGCATTATGTTAAACTTCCTTCATATAGACAAGATTAACATAAAATTGCGTGTATTCTCTTCAAATAAATAAAAAGTGAAGGAATATTAATGTAATTGCTAATATTTAGTTAAATTAATTTATTATGCATTGATTCGTACTAAAAATAATTGTAATCCACTTGAATTTAATCTAATACAATGAATAACTGTAAAAACATCACTATTCAATTAATTTACAATAATATGTCACAAATCAATTTCTTAAAGTGCCTATTCGTTTTAAATAGATCGATATACTTTCAAAAAATGTGTAATTATCGATATTACATAAAACTTAATCAGATATCTTTAATAGATCACCAAATATTTATTTTCGGCTAAAATATATTTATATGGCAAATATTAGTTGCTTAATCATAGTACTGTGTTAAATCCCTTGATATAGACAAAATCAAAGTCAAATTACTTGTATTATCTTCAAATACAATAAACACTTATTGCATACTCATATAATTGCTAGTATTTTGTTAAACTAATGTGTTATGAAATGAATCGTACTTTAAATACTTGTATTCACTAGAATTCAGCCTTAGTACAATAAATATTTGTAAAAATATCACTATTCAATTCAAATATACTGATACATCGTAAATCAGTCTTTAAAAGTGCATATTTGTTTAAAATTGATCGATATACTGTTAAAAAGATATGTAATTGCTGGTATTACATTAAAACGCAAGCAGATGTCCTTAGCAGATCACCAAATATTTATTTTTGACTTAAATACATCGATATAATAAATGTTAGTTGTGTAATCAGAGTATTATTTTAGAAGGCCTTCATATACATATGATCAAAGTCAAATTATTTTTGTTGTCTTCAAATACAACAAAAAGTTATTGAATACTCATATAATTGCTAGTATTCAGTTAAAATAACTTATTATGTAGTGAATCATATTCTTAACAAACTCAATAGGTAAAACAGTATCCAACATAAAATGAATACAAATATCATGACATGAACAATAAATAACACAAAACATTCAAAATATCATCAACACATACATATACTCATACATTACTCTGTTTAGTGATGTGGACTTATCCTTTTCACAACCTCTCATCTAGAAGCCTGACAAAAGTCCTTTCAGCTTGTTCTTCTTAAAGCCTTGACAAAAGCTGCACTTTACATTGGTGATTCCTCATCAGGAAATCACCCTTCATATACATAGACTGATTACACATATCCTCACCGTATGAATATCAATTAAACATAAAACACACTATGCATACACTTCACATCAGTATTTTTACAAAAGTACATCAATACCATATCATTGCACAGATAATCAAATCACACTCATTTCGTGGTGTATTTAACAAAATACACCACATCAGACATAATTTCGTAAACATAATAAACCAACCAATCACACACATTCACATGAGTAAACAAGTTAAATATACATCATTACATCAAAACATCATGTCATTACATAAGAAATCGGACAGGATTACCTACCAATTTATTGATAACAATGCTTAGCACATTCCTCAGCAGCTCTCCTCTTCTTCCTCTTCCTTTCTTCTTCTTCCTTTCCTTCTTCTCCTCCATCTTCTTCTTCTTCTTCTTCCTCTTCTTCTCCTCTGCTTTCCTGCAGCAGCCAACACTGCTGCTGCTCTTGCTGCCCTGCTCTCGGGGGAACGAACAGGGGCGCGGCTTCGCGCGGAAGAAAGAGACCGAGAGGGAGGAGAGATTCCTTTTTTCCTCGAACCTGGCGCGGGCGACACGTGGAAGAAGGGGGCGGCACGGCAAGTAATTTTTGGCACAATTGCAATTTGGTCCCCCTATTTTCCAACCTCTCATAAATAGGTCCAAAAGTATTCTTTTTAAGTCCAAAATCAAAATCTTATTTTTTTTCTCTCTGGGATGTTATAATAGCTGTAAAAAAATTACTATTAAATTCACATACATTGACATGTCATAAATTAGTGTCTAAAACTGACTATTCGCTTAAAATAGACCGATGTACTGTTAGAAAGATGTGTAATTATCGGTATTATATTAAAACTCAATCAGATGTCCATAATAGTTGGCCAAATGCTTATTTTTGGCTAAAATATATTGATATAATAAATATTAATTATTTAAATAGAGTATTATTTTAAATTACCTTGATATAGATAAAATTAAAGCCAAATTACTTGTATTCTCTTTAAATATAGCAAAAATTAAACGAATACTCGCATAATTGCCCGTATTCAGTTAAAATAATTTATTATATAATGAATCATACTCTGAATGCTTTTATTCTACTTGAATTTGACGTTATTGCAATGAATAGATGTAAAATATCACTATTTAATTCAAATACATCAATATATCATAAATCAGTCTCTAAAAGTGTCTATTCGTTTAAACTAGATCGATATACTGTCAAAAAGATGTATTATTATTGGTATTACATTCAAACTCAATCAGATGTCCCAAATAGATCGTCAAATATCAGTTTTCAGCTGAAATACGTCGACATAGCAAGTATTAGTTATTTTATCAAAGTATTATGTTAAAATGCCTTCATATAGATAAGATCAAAGTCAAATTACTTGTATTCTCTTAAAATATAATAAATAATTAGTGAATACTTATATAATTGCTAGTATTCTGTTAAAATAACTTATTATGTAATGAATCATACTCTGAATGCTTATATTCTGTTTGAATTCAACGTTAATCCAATGAATAGTTGTAAAAATATCTCTATTCAATTCAAATATTTTAATATATCATAAATTAGTCTCTGAAAGTGTCTGTTAGCTTAAAATAGTTTGGTGTACTATAAAAAATATGTAATTGCTGGTATTACATTAAACCTCAATTAGATGTCTTTAATATCTTACCAAATATCTATTTTTGACTAAAATACATCGATATATCAAACATTACTTATATAATCAGAGTATTATGTAAAACTTTCTTTAAATAGATAACATCAACATTAAATTGCTTGTATTCTCTTCAAATATAATAAAAAGTGATGGAATACCAATGTAATTGCTAGTATTCAGCTAAATTAATTTATTATGCATTGAATTATGCTATAAATGCTTGTATTTCATTTCAATTTAATTTAATACAATGAATAGCTGTAAAAACTTCACTATTCAATTCAAATACAATGATATGTCATAAATCAGTCTCTAAAAGTGCATATTCGCTTAAAATAGTTCGATATACTATCAAAAAAAGTGTAATTATTGTTATTACATTAAGACTCAATCAGATATCCCTAATAGATCACTAAAAATATATTTTTGGCTAAGAAACATTGATATGACAAATATTAGTTGCTTAGACAGAGTATTGCGTGAAAATGCCTTAATATAGATAAGGTCAAAGTCAAATTACGTGTACTCCCTTCAAATACAGTAAAAACTAATTGAATACCCGTATAATTGCTAGTATTCAGTTAAACTAATTTATTATGCAACGAATCGTACACTTAAATGCTTTAATATCTCTAAAAATATCACTATTTAATTCAAATATATTTATATATCATCAATCGGTCTGTAAAGATGTATATTCGCTTAAAATAGATCGATATACCATTAAAATGATATGTAATTACTGGTATTACATTAAAACAAAAGCAGATATCCCCAGTAGATCGCCAAATATCTATTTTTAGCTTAAGTACATCGATATAGTAAACATTAATTGTGTAATCAGAGTATTATTTTAAAATACCTTCATGTAGATAAGATCAAATCAAATTGCTTTTATTCTCTTCAAATACAATAAAAAGTGATTGAATACTCATATAATTGCTAGTATCTTGTTAAAATATCTTATTATATAGTTAATCGTATTCTAAATGCTTGTATTCCATTTGAATTCAACGTAATATAAGGAATAGCTGTAAAAATATTACTATTAAATTCAAATACATTGACATGCCATAAATTAGTCTCTAAAACTGACTATTCGATTAAAATAGATTAATATATTGTTAGAAAGATGTGTAATTATTGGTATTATATTAAAACTCGATCAGATGTCCATAATAGTTCGCTAAATGCTTGTTTTCGGCTAAAATACTTCGATATAATAAATATTAGTTGCTTAAACAGAGTACTATTTTAAATTGCCTTGACATAAACAAGGTCAGAGTCAAATTACTTAAATTCTCCTCAAATACAAAAAAAACTAAATGAATACTCGCATAATTTCCCGTATTCAGTTAAAACTAACTTATTATGTAATGAATCGTAATCAAATGCTTGTATTCCACTTGAATTCAACGATAATACAATGAATATCTCTAAGAATATCACTATATAATTTAAATATATTTATATATCATAAATCGGTCTCTAAAAGTATATATTCACTTTAAATAGATAGATATACCATTAAAATAATATTTAATTGCTGGTATTACATTAAAACGCAAGCAGATGTCCCTAGTAGATCTTCAAATATCTATTTTTAGCTTAAATACATCGATATAGCAAACATTAGTTGTGTAATCAGAGTGTTATTTTAAAATACCTTTATATAGATAAGATCAAAGTCAAATTACTTGTATTCTCTTCAAATATAAAAAAAATTGAATGAATACTTATATAATTGCTAGTATCCAATTAAAATATCTTATTATGTAGTTAATCGTACTCTAAATATTTGTATTCCGCTTGAATTCAAAGTAATGCAAGAAATAGCTGTAAAAATATTACTATTGAATTCAAATACATTGTCATATTATAAATTAGTCTCTAAAAGTATATATTCGCTTAAAATAGATTGATATACTGCTAAATGATATGTAATTATTGGTATTATATTAAAACACACGCAAATGTCTCTAATAGATCGCTAAATATCTATTTTCGATTGAAATACATCGATATAGCAAACATTAATTGTGTACTCAGAGTATTATTTTAAAATGTCTTCGTATAGAAAAGATCAAAGTCAAATTGCCTGTATTCTCTTCAAATACGATAGAAAGTGATTGAATACTCATATAATTGCTAGTATCCAGTTAAAATAGCTTATTATATAGTGAATCATATTCTAAATATTTGTTTTCCGTTTAAATTCAACGTAATACAAGGAATAGCTATAAAAATTTTACTATTAAATTTAAATACATTGACATGTCATAAATTAGTTTCTAAAAGTTACTTTCTATTGTATTATAACTAAAAATATTACTTATAATGCAATGAATCATACTCTAAACGTTTGTATTCTGCTTGAATTTGATTTTATTGTAGTGAAAAAATCTAAAAATATCACTATTTAATTCAAATTCATTAATGTCATAAAACAATCTCTAAAAGTGCCTATTCGTTTAAACGTAATCGATAAACGGTGAAAAAGATGTGTAATTACTGGTATTACATTAAAACTCAATCAGATATCCCAAATAGATCGCCAAATATCAGTTTTCGACTGAAATACATCGACATAACAAATATTAGTTATTTAATCAGAGTATTACGTTAAAATATCTTCATATAGACAAGATCAAAGTTAAATTACTTGTATTCTCCTCAAAAAAAAAATCTCCTCGAATAAAATAAAGAATGAGTGAATACTTATATAATTGCCAGTATTAAGTTCAAAAAACTTATTTTGCAATGAATTATACTTTGAACGCTTGTGAATCTTTTGAATTCAATATTAATTCAATGAATAGCTATAAAAATGTCACTATTCAATTCAAATATATTGATATGAAATAAATCAGTTTCTGAAAGTGCTTATTAGCTTAAAATTGTTTGATATACTATAACAAATATGTGTAATTGCTGGTAGTACATTGAACAAATGTTAGATGTCCCTAATATCTCGTCAATTATCTATTTTTTGCTGAAATGCATAAATATAATAAGCATTAATTGTGTAATCAGAGTATTATATTAAACTCCGTTCATATAGACAAGATTAACTTCAAATTTCTTGTATTCTCTTCAAATATAATAAACAGTGATGAAATTTAATGTAATTGCTAGTATTCAGCTAAATTAATTTATTATGTATTGAATCGTACTATAAATATTTATATTCTGCTTGAATTCAATATAATGCAATGAATAGCTGAAAAAATATCATTATTCAATTCAAATATAATAATATATCATAATAAAAGTACCTATTCGCTTAAAATAGATCGATATACTATCGAAAAATATGTAATTATCGATATTACATAAAAACTCATTCAGATATCTCTTATAGATTGCCAAATATCTTTTTTCAGCTAAAATACATCGATATCACAAATATTAGTTGCTTAATCAGAGTATTGTGTTAAAATACTCTGATATAGACAAGTTCAAAGTCAAATTACTTGTATTTTTTTCAAATACAACATAAACTAATTGAATAAATGTATAATTGCTAGTATTCAGTTAAACTAATTTATTATGTAAAGAATCATAGTATAAATACTTTTATTCCACTTGAATTCAACTTTAATACAATCAATATCTGTAAAAATGTTACTATTCAATACAAATATAATTATATATATCATAAATCGATCTCTAAAAATTCATATTTGCTTAAAATAGATAGATATACTGTTAAAATAATATATAATTGCTGGTATTATATTAAACGCAAGCATATGTCCTTAGTAGATCGCCAAATATATGTTTTCGGCTGAAATACATTGATATAGCAAATATTAGTTGTGTAATCAGAGTATTTTTTTAAAATACTTTTATATAGATAAGATCAAAATTAATTTACTTGTATTCTCTTCAAATACAATAAAAAAGTAATTTAATACACATATAATTGTTAATATCCAGTTAAAATAACTTATTATGTATTGAATCGTTTTCAAAATGCTTATATTCTACTTGAATTCAACGTAATGCAAGAAAAAGCTGTAAAAATGCTACTATTGAATCCAAATACATAGACATATCATAAATTAGTCTCTAAAAGTAACTGTTAGTTAAAAATAAATTGATATATTGTTTGAAAAATGTGTTATTACCGTATTATATTAAAACACAATCAGATGTCCATAATAGTTCACCAAATGCTTATTTCGACTAAAAAATATCGATATAACAGACATTAGTTGCTTAAACAGAGTATTGTGTTAAATTGCCTTGATACAAATAAAATCAATATCAAATTACTTGTATTCTCCTCAAATACAATAAAAATTAATTGAATACTCTCAAGCTTGTATTCCGCTTGGATTTGACGTTATTGCAACAAATAGATGTAAAAATATAACTATTCACTTCAAATACATTAATATGTATAAATCAGTCTCTAAAAATGACTATTCATTTAAAATTAATCGATATACTATCAAAAGGATGTATAATTACTGGTATTACTTTAAAACTCAATCAGATGTCCTAAATAGATTACCAAATATCAGTTTTCGGCTCAAATACATCGACATAGTAAATATTAGTTATTTAATCAAAGTGTTACATTAAAATGCCTTATGTAGATAGGATCAAAATCAAATTACTTGTATTCTCTTGAAATTCAATAAAAAATAAGTGAATACTTCTAGAATTACTAGTATTCAGTTAAAATAACTTATTATGCAATGAATCATACTCTGAACACTTGTATTCTGTTTGAATTCAACGTTAATCCAATGAATAGCTGTAAAAATATCACTATTTAATTCAAATATATTGATATGTTATAAATTAGTATCTAAAAGTGCCTATTAGCTTAAAATTATTTGATATACTATCAAAAAGATGTGTAATTGCTGGTATTATATTAAACCTCAATTAGATTTTCCTAATAGCTTGCTAATTATCTATTTTCGGCTGACAAACATCGATATAGCAAACATTAGTTATGTAACCAGAGTATTATGTTAAACTTTCTTCATATAGACAAGATTAATATCAAATTGCTTGTCTTCTTTTCAAATACATAATTGCTGGTATTACATTAAAATGCAAGCAGATGTCCCTATCAGATCGCCAAATATCTGTTTTCGACTTAATACTTCGATATAGCAAATGTTAGTCGTAAAATCAGAGTATTATTTTAAAAGGCCTTCATATACATAAGATCAAAGTCAAATTGGTTTTATTGTCCTCAAAGACAACACAAAGTGATTGAATACTCATATAATTGCTAGTATTCAGTTAAAATAATTTATTTTGTAGTGAATCGTATTATAAATGCTTGTATTTCGCTTGAATTCAACGTAATGCAAGAAATAGATGTAAAAATATTACTATTGAATTCAAATACATTGATATGTCATAAATTAGTCTCTAAAATGGACTATTCGCTTAAAATAGACAGATGTACTGTTAGAAAGATGTGTAATTACCGGTATTATATTAAAACTCAATTAGATGTCCGTAATAGTTCGTCAAATGCCTGTTTTCGGTTAAAATACAATCATATAACAAATAATAGTTGCTTAAACAGAGTATTGTTTCAAAGTTCCTTGATATAGACAAGATCAAAGTCAAATTACTTGTATTCTCTTCAAATACAGCAAAAACTAAATAAATACTCGCATAATTGCCCGTTGTCAGTTAAAATAACTTATTATGTAATGAATCGTACTCTGAACGCTTTTATTCCGCTTGAATTTGACGTTATTGCACTGAATAGATGTAAAATATTATAAATTAATTAAAATACATTAATATGTCATAAATCAGTCTCTAAAAGTGTATATTCGTTTAAACTAGATCGATATATTGTCAAAAAGATGTGTAATTGTCGGTATTATATTAAAACACAATCAAATGTCCCAAATAGATCGCCAAATATTTGTTTTCTGCTGAAATACATCGACATAGCAAGCATTAGTTATTTTATTAAAGTATTATGTTAAAATGCCTTCATATAGATAAGATCAAAGTCAAATTGCTTGTATTCTCTTCAAATACAATAAATAATGAGTGAATACTTATATAATTGCTAGTATTCAGTTAAAATAACTTATTATGCAATGAATCGTACTCTGAACACTAGTATTCCGTTTGAATTCAACGTTAATCCAATGAATAATAGTAAAAATGTCACTATTCAATTCAAATACATTGATATATCATAACTTTGTCTTTGAAAGTGCCTATTACCTTAAAATTGTTCGATATACTATCACCAAATGTGTAATTGTTGGTATTAACTTAAAACTCAATCGGATATCCCTAATAGATCACCAAATATCTATTTTCTGCTAAAATATATCGATATGGCAAATATTAGTTGCTTAATCTGAGTATTGTTTTAAAATGCCTTGATATAGATAAGATCAAAGTCAAATTACTTGTATTCTCTTCAAATACTATAAAAACTAATTGAATACATGTATAATTGCTAGTTTTCAGTTAAACTAACTTATTATGCAACGAATCATACTCTAAATGCTTGTATTCCACATGAATTCTACATTAATACAATGAATATTTGTAAAAATATCACTATTCAATTCAAAAGTGCATATTCGTTTAAAATAGATCGATATACTGTTAAAACGATATGTAATTGCTGGTATTACATTAAAACGCAAGCAGATGTCCCTATCAGATCGCCAAATATCTGTTTTTGACTTAAATACTTCAATATAGAAAATGTTAGTCGTGTAATCAGAGTATTACTTTAAAAGACCTTCATATACATAAGATCAAAGTCAAATTGCTTTTATTGTCTTCAAATACAACAAAAAGTGATTGAATACTTATATAATTGCCAGTATTCAGTTAAAAT
>JAEMOT010002891.1:6777-199777 GCA_019297695.1 Apostasia ramifera
CCCTAAACCCTAAACCCTAAAACCCTAAACCCTAAACCCTAAACGCTAAACCCTAAACCTTAAACCCTAAACCCTAAACCCTAAACCCTAACCCTAAACCCTAAAACCTAAACCCTAAACTCTAAACCCTAAACGCTAAACCCTAAATCCTAATCGCTAACCCTAAACCCTAAACCCTAAACCCTAAAAACCATAAAACCATAAACCCTAAACCCCCTAAACCCTAAACCCTAAACCCTAAACCAAAAAAAAAAAACCCCTAAACTCTAAACCCTAAAACCTAAACTCATAAACCCTAAACTGTAAACCGCAAACCCTAAACCCAACACCCCAAACCGCAAACCGCAAACCCTAAACCCTAGACCCTAAATCCTAAATCCTAAACCCTAAACCCTAAAACCCTAAACCCTAAACCCTAAAACCCTAAACCCTAAACCCTAAATCCTAAACCCTAAACCCTACACCCTAAATCCTAAACCCTTAACCCTTAACCCTAAACCTAAACCTAAACCCTAAACCCTAAACCCTAAAACTCAAAACCCTAAAACCCTAAACCCTAAACCCTAAACCCTAAACCCTAAATCCTAAACCCTAAACCCTAAACCCTAAACCCTAAACCCCTTAAACCATAAACCAAAAAAAAAAAAAAACCCTAAACTCTAAACCCTAAAACCCTAAACCAAAACCTAAACCACTTCCCATCGCTTTCTCTCTCTAGGTTTCGGCGAGAGAGAGCTTCTCTCTCTAGAACCGGTGTCTCCCCCATCTTTCCATGGCAGAAGAAGGAGATCCATGGCTCCTTCTTTCTTTTTAACCACCTTTTCCCCTCTCTTTCATCCTCTTTAACCTATTTTCCCTTTCATTTTTTTTTTCTTTTCTTTTCTTGTTTTTTTTATTTTTCTGGTTTCTGGGAGCTCGGTTCTCGGCGTCGTCGGCTCGTCCGGCGTCGTCGGCCTGTCCAGCGTCACTGGTACAGTGCCGGCGAGCGATCTGGGCAGTTTTCGCTTGGATCTTCGCCGGCGCGGCAAGAGTTCGGCGGCCTCCCGTGGACGCCATTATCGCCTAACGCTTTGCTTAGCTATCGGTGATCGTCGACGTCCTCTTTCGTTGCTGCGACTGATCTGTCTCTGCGTCGCTGCGACTGCTCCGACGCTGATCGTCGACGTCCTCTGTCGGCGTCTCACCCTCGTCAGCACTGGTCGCTAAACGTCAGCGACGAAGTGAGATTGGCGGGCCAACCCAGGCGCTAAAAGTTGATCTCCACCACAGGCATCTCCGGCGCCACTAGCTAGGCGACGCCATTGACGGCGGTGAAGGTCTACCCGATACCAAGTTCCAGGTTTTTATCTATCTGATAAAAAAAAATTAATAATAATAATATAAAATAATAATCATTATTTAAGCATTTTATTTTCTTTTAACCTTAATTATCCTTTCCCTTTCTCTTATCTTCTGTTTTGATCCATGGCTAGCCAATCTTATGCTGAAATCATTTCTAATCGTTCTGGTTTTTCTAGCTCGTGCATTAACTCTGATTGTGAAGTTGTTAAAACTCCTTAATTTTTGAAAGGTTTGCATACTTTTGATTTTACTCGTGAAGAAGTTATTAAAATGTCTGTTCCCTTTACATGTTCCGCTATTGCTCGTTTCAGTTATGGGAGACCTAAGATGAACTCTATTCATTCTTTTTTCAACATGAATAATTTGGCCAGGTTTCTATTGAAAATCTTGATAAAAAATATATTTTAATTAAATTCCAAAATAATAATAATTTAAATAAATTTACTACTAAAGGTTCTTATTTGATTGAATCTTATCATATGAATATTTGGAAATGGCACCCTGGATTTTGTTTTGAACAAGAATCCCCCTTTGTTCTTGTTTCAATTTTTTTTTTCGGATTTACCGTTTGAATTTTGGGGCAGTCTTAAATCTTTGGCTTCTGTTTTTGGCAAACCATTAGAAACTAATGATGGTAATAAATCTAAAAAATCTTTTGGGGGTCACTGTTGAGATGGATATTAGTAAGGAACGCCCTTCTGAACTTTACATTTCAGCTTGTGGCGATAATGGATTTAAACAAAATATTATCTTTGAAAACAAACCCCTTTATTGTTCTCATTGTTTTAGAAAAGGTCACGCTATTGATTCTTGTTATATTAAATATTCTGATCTCCTTAAAATATTTATTGAGAAAAAGAGAGAAGATCGCAATAAGTCTAGTGATCAGGACTCGCATGAACGTAATGGGGATTCACATGATTTTGTTCAGCCTAGAGGTAGATCGCGTAAAATTTATATCCCGAAGAATGTTGAGACGGACAATAATCAAAATAAATTTAAATCTCTTGAAAATTTAAAGGAAGATGAGATGGATGTTGATGATTTATCTGATGATAACAATATTGAAAAAAATTTCAATGATGCTAATCTATCTGATGATAACAACATTGAAAAAAAATTTAATATTGGTTTTAATCCTCATGTGGAATCAAATATTGAAAATAACTTATTAGTCCCTAAGCTCTTTACAGATCCTACCATTGTTGAAATTGAAAGTATTAATAATGGTGAGAAAATTGCTAATTTCAATGAAACCTTAATTCCTCCTATCCAATCCCCTATTGGGATTGAAAAAATTAATGAGAATTGTGCTTTTAACAATCAAACTTCTTTATTAATTCCTCTTTCAATTATTGAGGATATACTCGATTCTCACCCCAATGTCTTTAAAAAAAAATATTATTAACCCCTTAAATAAAAAACAAACTATTTATAAAAATACTAGGAATAGGAGTCGGAGTTTAAGCCGGCCTCCTATTCCTCCTTAGCTTTCCTGTTTTTTATTTCTATTTTATTTTTTCTGTTTTTCTTTTTATTATTATTTTTATTCTCCTTAATCTTTTTTACTTTTCTTTTTTCCGTGTTTTACTATGGATCTTATTTATTGGAATGCTAGAGGGTTCTCTAATGACACCATTATTCGTTATGCTGTTAATCTTATTCATGAATATAATATTAATTTTTTAGCCATTTCTGAACCTAAGATTGATAATAATCGCATAGATAATATTCGCAAAAGACTTAATTTTGACTTTTGCTATGCTGCTACTAATTCTGATCTTAGGTTCTTTTAGTCTTCTAAATTAGATTGTGAGATTATTAATGATCACCAACAAATTTTGCATGCTTCTGTTATTTATAGAGAGATCAAATTTCACATTTCTGCGGTTCATGCTTTTTGTAATAAAATTGATAGACGGCCGCTTTGGGATAATATTATATCTCACGCCAATTCTTTTGATGTTCCTTGGATTATTTTAGGTGATTTTAATATTGTCCAAAAACCCGAAGAGCGATGGGGCAATAACCCCCCTAATTTTATTGCTATGCATAATTTTAACGATTGTCTTTTGGTCTTGGGGTTAGAAGATCCGGGCTATTGTGGGGAACCCTTTACATGGGCTGATAATCATATGAGTCAAAGAATAGATAGAGCTCTTTCTAACAGTAAACTATTTGATCTCTTTGACCCTATCAAAGTTACTAACCTTACTCGTCTTTGCTCTGACCACTGCTCTATTTTAGTTCAAATATCTAATAAAATATTAATAATTTTAAAAGTAGCTTTAAATTCTTAAATATGTGGTGTAAGCACAATAACCTCCTTAATGTTGTTAGAGAAAACTAGGCCCCTAACACTAATTCTTTTGGTCTTATTAATCTGCATGAGAAACTTAGTCGCCTTAAACCTTTTCTCAAAAATTGGAATAAAAATGTTTTTGGTAATGTTTTTGAAAATATTAAGAAAAAAGAAGCTGAGATTTGTATTTTTGAAAATAATTTTCATTCTTCTTATTCTGATGCTTATAGAATTGCCCTTAATTTGGCCAAGGCCAAACTTCAATTTCACCTTACTTGTGTGGAAGCTTATTAGAAACAAAAAGCTTCTATCAAATGGTGGAAAGAAGGTGATTCTAATTCTAAATTTTTTCATGCTTCTGTTAAAAGAAAAGAAAAATTCTCTATGTTTCTCAATTAAAAAATAGTTATAATGAGAATATGGTGAATCAAGATGATATCCAAAAGGAAGGTATTAATTTTTTCTTTAATCTCTTTAGATCTCAAGGGAACTCTTTTTTTGATTTTGATTTTAATAATATCCCTGCTATTATTACTAATCAGCACAATGATATGCTTATTTCTCCTCATTCTATGAATAAAATTAAGAATATTATTTTCTCTATGCATGATGACTCTGCCCCTGGCCCAAATGGCTATGGTGCTAGTTTTTATAAGCATTTTTGGGATATTATTAAAAATAATATTTTTTTGTTGTTTGTGATTTTTTCTCTGGTGGTTTTCTCCCTAGATCTTATTCTTCTACTCTTCTTATTCTTATCCCTAAAATTGATTGCCCTCAAACTTGGAAGGATTTCAGACCTATTAGTCCTTACAATGTTAAGATGAAAATCCTAACTAAATTACTCACTCAAAGGCTTGGGTCTATTCTTCCTTCCATCATTTCCTCCAATCAATCTGGTTTTGTTCCAAATAGGATTATTTCTAATAATATTCTTCTTGCTCAAGAAATATTTCACCACATTGATGATAATATTAGAGGTGGCAATGTAGCTTTGAAACTTGACATGAAAAAAGCTTATGATAGGATTGAATGAAATTTTTT
The DNA here is from genome assembly GCA_019297695.1 of Apostasia ramifera. NCBI lineage: Eukaryota > Viridiplantae > Streptophyta > Magnoliopsida > Asparagales > Orchidaceae > Apostasia > Apostasia ramifera. Next base: position 11,465 of record JAEMOT010002891.1, read on the forward strand.
ACATAAAATGCTAACTACATTTGATTTTTCTATTTCATTTTGCAATATGATTCACAAAATTATTTCTAATTGCTGGTTTTCTCTTATCATTAATGGTATCCAAGTTGGCTTCTTTAAATCAACTAGAGGCCTTAGACAAGGGGATCCTATCTCTCCTACTCTTTTTATTATTGCGGCTGAATATCTTTCTAGAGGTTTGAATAATCTTACCAATAATTATACTTCTATTTCTTATTATTTTCAATCTCTCATTTATGTTTCTCACTTAGCTTTTGCTGATGATTGTATCATTTTTTATAATGGTGCTAAAAATTTTCTTCAAAAAGTTAAGAATTTTCTTAATCTTTATGAAAGAATTTCTAGTCAAAAAATCAATATTAGTAAAAGTTCTTTTATTTGCTCTAAGAAGGCTAGTAAGAAATTGGTTGATAATATTAGCAATATTACTGGTTTTAATCGTGATCATCTCCCTATATCCTATTTGGGTTGCCCTATTTATAAAGGGAATATTAAAAACTCCCTTTTCAATAATATTGTTAATAAAATTAGGAATAAGATTTCTGGTTGGGAATGTAACCTGCTATCCAAAGGTGCTAAGATTATCCTTATCAACTCTGTTCTTAGCTCTATTCCTCAATATGTCTTTCACAATATTCCTCCCACTAAGGCTATCATTAAGCAAATTGGTATTCTTTTTACCAAATTTATTCGGTATACTCATGGTAAAAAGAACTTCATTTGGAGATCTTGAAATAAAATATGTTATCCAAAAGAGGAAGGTGGTTTAGGTTTTAGACACTTTGATAATCTCTAAAAAGTCAATAATTGTAGGTTTTGGTGGAGGTTTAGAACTCAAAATTTTTTATGAGCCTTTATTATGAAGGAAAAATACTTCAAAGGCAATCACCCTATCAACATTCATAATAATAGCAGTTCCCCTATTTTTAACAGACTTATTAAATCTAGAAATTTAGTTGAGCCTCATATTAGATGGGCCATTGGGGAAGGTCATCTTTTCTTCTGGTTTGACAATTGGCTCCCTGAAGGCAAGCTAGCTGACTTGACTAATGGTCCTTTCAATTCAAATAAAATTAAAAAACTATTATTAATGGTAGTTGGAATAAAGAATATCTTATTAATAATCTCTCTAATAACTTAGTTCAGGATGTTATTAATATTCCTATCATCAATAGTGATAAGATCATCTGGTGTCTTTCTAATAATGGTAATTTCTCTTTTAAAGATAACTGGATATTTTTTAGGAGAAAAATAGATAAAAACTTAATTTGGTCGCTTATTTAGCATAAATTTATTCCTCTTAAAATTTTCTCTCTCTTGGCAAATTTTTCAAAATATTGTTAATGAAAAAGGTCTTAATCTTCCCTCAAAATGTGTTTGGAGTTGCCCACAGCAAGAAGACACTTTTCATATTTTCTGGCAATGTTCTAAAGCCCAAGAAGTTTGGAATGTTGTTTTTAACTTATTTAATATTCCTATATTTTCTAATTTAAATTCTATTGAATCTCTTATTTTTAAGTGGATGAATTTGTCTCCCTAGATTAAAAAAGGCCATGTTAGACATATTATTTTCATTCTTACTCTTTAATCTCTTTGGTGTTTTAGGAATGAAGTTAAGTTTCGAAGCAATCTGGTCTCTACTAATAAGATTAAATGGTATATTCTCTACCTTTTTTATACTTGTAATCATGCTTATATTAAAGGTGATAAATATTTTTTTAATATTATTAATCCTAATCTTTCTACTCATTATATTCATATTAATTTTATAGTCTGGAAGAAACCTAACAATGGGTATGTCAAGCTTAACACAGATGATAGTTACAAAAATGGTATTGGCCATGGTGGAGGTATTATTAGAGATTCTAAGGGTATTCTTATTAAAGCTTTTTCTAAAATCTTCCAAGCTTGCGATGCTCTCATGGCTGAAATCTAAGCTTGCTTATATGATATTACTCTTTGTTTTTATTTGGGCTTAGATAATATTGAATTAGAATTAGATTCTCTGGTCCTTGTTAACTGGCTTAGAAACAATTCAGACATCAACTGGAAATATTTACTCAACATTGCTCATATTAAATCTCTCATTATTTTTAAAAATATTACTATAAGCATATTTGAAGAGAAGCTAACCAAGTTGTTGATGCTCCTACTAAAGTCAAAACTGATAATATTTTTGATAATTTGACTATTCCTGATCAAATTAAAAAGAAAATAATAGATGATAAAATAGGTTTTCCTTTTGTTAGGATCTCTATTGTAATAAAATCTTAAATCTAATTTCCTTTCAAGTTTATAGTTTGTGCAGGTTGCTCTCAAATAGATTACTAAATCAATCACAAACTGTACGGCATACTTATCAGGTTCTATCGCTCCTTGCTACCATTTTCTTTTTTAATTTCAACTATACTCATTAGATTCTTTTGAATCTAAAAATGTATCCTTCCTTTTATTTACTTTTGAGGATCTAGGATTTTCTTATTTAATTATTTATCTTTTTTTTTTCTTGCCATGCATTATAATTTTATTTATGATTTGCCTCTGTAGCTCTGCATTTTATAAAAATTTCGGCCATTATATAAATATTTTTTTAGGTTTACCATTTTTCAGGATATAATTTGATTATCTTTGAAGAATTCTTTAAATCTTTTTAATCTATTTAAGTTAAAACCATTCTTTGTCTTTTTTTTTCCTTTTATTTGACCTTTCTTTAACCGCCCCACTCCCCCCCCCCCCCCCCCCCAAAAAAAAAGAAGGAATCGTTCGATTTTACTGTTTGAATTTTGATCACATATGAGACTTGAACCAGTAAGTCTGAAGGTGTCGAGTCACTAGTGCCTTAAACCAACTGGTTTGGGAGTCACTGACTGAAATTTCACTAAAAGGGTCAATTATGGGATTTAGGATAATATAAGCCAACTGGTTTGGGTGTCACTGACCCAAAGCTCGTTATATGAACTAACCAGAAAGCTTAATTCGTGTTATCTTGAAAGCAGTAAGTCTAAGTTCCTATGAGAAAAAAAAATAAAATAATAAAATAAAATAAAAAATGTGGGGGAGTGGGATGGAAGGAGGTTGAGTAAAATTGAAAGATTACTGATTGGTTTCTATTTTTGGTATTAAGGGATCTAATTTTTCTTCACTTGTAACCACTTATATTTTGAAATATTATAACATTCTATTAATATTTATAAATGTCTTTTATTATAATTTATTGCGGTTGCTTGATGCATATTAAAAATTTAATCATTTTACATGACAAGTCTTTTTTAGGAAAAAGATTAATAGTGACATCAAGGAATTTCTTTCTCCAAAAAAAAGTAATTAAACGAAAGTTTCTTTTTAAAGCAAAGAAGAAACTTCAAAATTAATTGCTTATTCCGAAAATAATTTTATTATTTATTACCATATTAAAAATTATCTTTTTCCTTCTAGGCTTCTTTCGTGAAATGGACCAGACCGAAAGAGCCTTCTGGGCCCATTTTTGTTTTTGTTTTCCAGATGGGCTCTAGGCCTGGGATTCCCTCCGCGCGGGCCGGGCTTATTTCACTTTCTCTGCGGGCCGCAGCACTGGGCCTCTTTTGTTCTCTTTGGAGGCCGAATCTTCTAGACCCGTTCCTGCTGTTCGAACCCAATAGCTGCTTGGGCCTTGTTTGATAGGATTCTACACATGGGCTTTTCTACTGCATGGGCCTTTCAGATTTCAAAGGATTTCATTTAAAATGGGTTCTCATGAATGATTCGCTCTCTGGTGGGCCGAAAGAAGGCCCATCTTCATTTTCTGGATGAGCTTTTTCAACTAGGCCTTCTCTTTATAATTCCAAGGTTTTACTTTTATTTTGGACTATGGGCCTTTCTAAAATCTTTTTGCTTATAATTTTGCTTTGTACAAGGCCATGGGCCTTTTATATTTTCTCTTTAATATCTATGTATTGGCATGCGCCAAAATCGTATTTCTATTTTGCGGGTCAGGGGCCGATGAATAATATCTCCCTTTTTCGAATTAAAAAAAAAAATCCCTAAACCCTAAACCTGATACTATTCAATTCAAATACATAATATCTGTAAAAAAGCAGTCTTTAAAAGTGCCTATTCGTTTGAACTTAATCGATATACTATCAAAAAAATGTGTAATTGCTACTATTACGTTAAAACTCAATTAGATGTCCCTAATATCTCGCTAATTATCTATTTTCAGCTGAAATACAATAAAAAGTGATGGAATACTCTTGTATTCGCTTCAAATACAATAAAAAGTGATGGAATGCTAATGTAATTGCTAGTATTAAGCTAAATTAATTTATTATGCATTAAATTGTGCTATAATTGCTTGTATTTCACTTGAATTTAATGTAATTCAATGAATAGGTGTAAAAAACTTTGCTATTCAATTCAAATATAATGATATGTCACAAATCAGTCTCTAAAAGTTCTTATTCGCTAAAAATAAAGCGAAGTACTAACCAAAAATATTTAATTGTTGGTATTACATAAAAACTCAATCAGATATCCTTAATAGATCACTAAATATCTATTTTCGGCTAAAATACATTGATATGACAAATATTTATTGCTTAATCAGAGTACTATGTTAAAATACCTTGATATAGGCAAGATCAAGGTCAAATTACTTGTATTCTCTTCAAATACCCTAAAAGTGCCTAATTGATTACACGCATAATTACTAGTATTCAGTTAAACTAACTTATTATGCAATGAATCGTACTCTAAATGCTTGTGTTCCACTTGAATTTAACGTTAATATAATGAATATCAGTAAAAATATCATTATTCAATTCTAATATATTGATATATCATAAATCGGTCTCTGAAAGTGCATATTCATTTAAAATAGATCGATATACTATTAAAATGATATGCAATTGCTGGTATTATATTAAAACACAAGCAGATGTCTCTAATAGATCACCAAATATCTAGTTTCGGTTAAAATACATCGATATAGTAAATATTAGTTGTGTAATCAGAGTATTATTTTAAAATGCCTTCATATTGATAAGATGAAAATCAAATTGCTTCTATTATCTTCAAATACAATAAAAAATGATTAAATACTCATATAATTGCTAGTATCTAGTTAAAATAACTTATTATATAGTGAATCGTACTCTAAATGCTTGTATTTCACTTGAATTCAACGTAACGCAAGAAATAGCTGTAAAAACGTTACTATTGAATTCCAATACAGTGACATGTCATAAATTAGTCTCTAAAAGTGACTATTCGCTTAAAATAACCCGATATATTGTTTATGAAGATTGTGTAATTACCAGTATTATATTAAAACTCAATCAGGTGTCCATAGTAGTTTGCCAAAAGCTTGTTTTTGTCTAAAATACATAGACATAACAAATATTAGTTGCTTAAACAGAGCATTGTGTTAAACTGCCTTGATATAAATAAGATCAAAGTTAAATTACTTGTATTCTCTTCAAATACAATAAAAACTAAATTAATTCTCACATAATTGCTCGTATTTAGTTAAAATAACTTATTATATAATGAATCGTACTATGAACGCTTGTATTCCGCTTGAATTTGACGTTATTATAATAAATAAATATAAAAATATCACTTTTCAATTCAAATACATAATATATGTAAAAAAGCAGCCTCTAAAAATGCCTATTCGTTTGAACTTAATCGATATACTATCAAAAAGATGCGTAATTACCACTATTACGTTAAAACTCAATTAGATGTCCCAAATAGATCGTCAAATATCAGTTTTCGGCAGAAATACATCGACATAGCAAATATTAGTTATTTAATCAGAGTATTATGTTAAAATGACTTCATATATATAAGATCAAAGTCAAATTACTTATATTCTCTTCAAATACAATAAACAATGAGTGACTACTTATATAATTGCTAGTATTCAGTTAAAATAACTTATTATATATTATATCATACTCTAAACGCTTGTATCTCATTTGAATTTAACGTTAATCCAACGAATAGCAGTAAAAATATCACAATTCAATTCAAACACATTGATATATCATAAATTAGTTTCTGAAAATGCCTATTAGCTTAAAATAGTTTGATATACTATTAAAAAGATGTGTAATTATCGGTATTACATTAAACCTTAATTAGATGTCCCTAATATCTCGTCAATTATCTGTTTTCAGCTGAAATACATCGATATAGCAAATATTAATTGTGTAATCAAAGTATTATGTAAAATTTCCTTCATATAGTTAAAATCAACGTCAAATTCCTCGTATTCTCTTCAAATACAATAAAAAGTGATGGAATACTAATGTAATTGTTAGTATTTAGCTAAATTAATTTATTATGCATTGAATCGTGCTATAAATGCTTGTATTCTTCTTGAATTTAACGTAATTAAATGAGTAGCTGTAAAATTTTGCTGTTCAATTTAAATACAATGATATGTCACAAATTAGTCTCTAAAAGTTTTTATTCGCTTAAAATAAATCGATGTACTATCCAAAAATTTGTAATTGCTGGTATTACATAAAAATTCAATCAAATATAATAGATCACCAAATATATATTTTCAGAAAATACAATGATATGATAAATGTTAGTTGCTTAATCAGAGTGTTGTGTTAAAATACCTTGATATAGGCAAGATCAAAGTCAATTTACTCGTATTCTCATCAAATACAGTAAAAATAAATTGAATACACTCATAATTACTACTATTAAGTTAAAATAACTTATTATGCAATGAATCGTACTCTAAATGCTTGTGTTCCTCTTGAATTCAATGTTAATACAATGAATCTCAGTAAAAATATCATTATTCAATTCAAATATATTGATATATCATAAATCGGTCTCTAAAAATACATATTCGCTTAAAATACATCGATATACTATTAAAATGATATGTAATTGCTGGTATTATATTAAAACGCAAGCAGATCTAATATCTATTTTTGGCTGAAATACATCGATATAGTAAATATTAGTTGTGTAATTAGAGTATTATTTTAAAAGGCTTTCATATAGATAAGATCAAAGTCAAATTGCTTGTATTATATTTAAATACAATAAAAGATGATTGAATACTCATATAATTATTACAATCCTGTTAAAATAACTTAATATGTAGTGAATCGTATTCTGAATGCTTGTATTCACTTGAATTCAACGTAATGCAAGGAATAGCAGTAAAAACGTTAATATTGATTTCAAATACATGGACATGTCATAAATTAGTCTCTAAAAGTGACTATTCGCTTAAAATAGATCTATATATTATTAGAAAAATGTGTAATTATCGGTATTATATTAAAACTCAATCAGATATCCCTAATAGTTCGCCAAATTTTTTTTTTCGGCTAAAATATATCGATATAATAAATATTAGTTGCTTAAACATAGTATTGTGTTAAATTGTCTTGATATAGACAATGTCAACGTCAAATTACTTGTATTCTCTTCAAATACAATAACAACTAAATGAATACTCACATAATTGCTTGTATTCAATTAAAATTACTTATTATATAATAAATCATACTCTGAACCCTTGTATTTCGCTTGAATTTGACGTTATTGTAATGAATAGATGTCAAAATATATTCAATTCAAATACATAAATATGTCAAAAATCAATCTCTAAAAGTGCCTATTCGTTTGAACTGATCGATATACTGTCAAAAAGATGTGTAATTACTGGTATTATATTAAAACTCAATCAGATGTCCCAAATAGATCGCCAAATAGTAGTTTTCGGCTGAAATACATCGGCATAGTAAATATTAGTTGTTTAATCAGAGTATTATGTTAAAATACCTTCATATAGATAAGATTAAAGTCAAATTACTTGTATTTTCTTCAAATATAATAAACAATGAGTGAATACTTATATAATTGCTAATGTGAATTCATCACTACATCAATGAATTTAAAATGAATACTTGTATTTGGAAGCAGAACACTGCTAATTAACTCAATACTTAGTTATAAAAGTTTTAAATGAAATATTTATTTATTTCAATTGAATACACGTATTTAGATATCAAGGCATCACACATCAAGATATTTTAATTAAATATCAGCAATTATGTCGCTATTTGATGATATTTAGATATATTAAAACTAAATATAACTTTTAGAGACTAATTCATTACATATCAATATATTTTAACTTAACAAAAGTAAATATATAATTATTAATTCTATATCGACGAATTTAAGCTAGATACGTGTAATTGTAGACAATTTATATATATCAAGTTATTTTAACTAAAGACAGGCAATTGTATAAATATTTAATAGTATTTCAATATATTTAAATTGAATAATAGAATTTAGATATTATTTTATTTTAACTAAATACTGTCAATTATATAACTTCATATATTATATCAATCTATTTCTATTGAATACAAATGAATTTAAAGGTCAATTTGATATATATCATAGCATTTTGATTGAATACCAAGAATTATGGAACCATTTGATGATATGTTTATGTATTTCAACTGAATGCACGCTTTAAGAGACCAATTTGTTGCATATTAATGTATTATAAATGAATCGACAAACATATAAGTAGTCATTTTATATCGATAAATTTAAATTAAAGACATGTACTTGAAGACCAATTCATTGCATGTTAAGTAATTTTAAATAAATGCTAGTAATTAGGCACATATGCGATGATATAATAATGTATTTAAACTGAGTACTTGTATCTAAACTCTGATTTATTTGAAATCAGGTTATTTTAACTTACTACTTTTTGTTATATAACTCTTAAATGTTATATCGATGTATTTCAATCAGATATGCATATTTAAAGACTTATTCAAAATATATTAAGACGCCTTAATTGAATACCTATAGTTATAGAAGTATTTTGTGATATATCGATATATTATAACTGAAGACACACTTTTAAATATTAATTTTTGCATATCAATGTAATTTAACTTAGCACAGATAGTTTTACAACTATTTATTATTATATCATTGAATTTAAGTTAAATACAAATATCTAGTGACCGATGTATTACAAATAAAGATATTTTAGCTAAATAATAGGAATTATATAACTATTTGATAATATTTTAATGTATTTAAACTAAGTACTCGCATCAAGACACTGATTTATTCCATATCAAGTTATTTTAATTGACTACACTTAGTTATACAACCTTTAAATATTATATTAAGTTATTTTAATTGAATACATATATTTAGATCGATTCGATATACATCAAGGCAGTTTAATTGAATATCATCAATTATGTTGCTATTTGACAATATCAATGTATGTAAAGTAGATACACCGTTTTAGAGATAAATTCATTACATATTATTGTATTATAAATAAAGCACATGCAATTATATAAGTATTTATTGCTATATTAATGAATTTAAACTGAAATACATATATTCAGCGACCAATGCAATACATATCAAGTTTTCTCTTTTTTTTTATACTGGGCAATACAAATGAAGTTGTTTAAACTAAAAATAGGCGATTATACAACTATTAAATAATATTTTAATGTATTAAAACTGAATACTAGTATTTAGATACTAATTCATTTTATTTAAAATTATTTTAACTAAGTACTATCAATTACATAATATTATACTAATTTACTTCAGTTGAATACAAGTATTTAAAAATCAATTCGATATATATCATGATGTTTCAATTAAATACTAGCAATTATGTAGCTATTTAATAATATATCCATGTATTTTTACTGAATATATGCTTTTATGATCAATTCAATGTATATCATTATATCAAAATTGAACATCGATAATTTACAAGAATTCATCGCTACATTAACGAATTTAAACTGAATACATGTATTTGGAAACTAATTCATTATATATCATATAGTTTTAATTAAATATTAAAGGTCATTTTACTTAAATTTAAATTCTTATTCATTACATATCAGGCAATTCTATCTAAATAGAGAATGTTATACAACTATTCAATAATATTTAAATATTTGTAAACTGAATAATGGCATTTAGACTCTAATTCGCTATATATTGAAATTATTTAATTGACTATTATCAATTATATTATCTCTTAATAATATATCATTGTATTTTAGTTAAATAAAAGACTGATTTGACGCATAGGTATTTTAATTAAATAATAGCAAGTATTACATTATATGAAGATACATCAATATATTTTAACTAAACATAGGCAATTATACAGCAATTCAATACTATATCAACAAAGTTAAGTTGATATATGTATTTAAGTACTGATTTATTACATATTAAATTATTTTAACTAAAAACTATCAATTATATAATTATTCAATGATATTTCATTTTATTAGAATTTAATACTAATATACTGATAGAATTCATTATATATCAAGTTATTTTAAATAAATATTATCAATTATACAATAATTTAATGCTATATTGATATATTTTAATTGAATATATATATTTAATAACCAATTTGATACATATCAATGTACTTATATTGAATATTAGTAATTATGCAACTATTGGTAATATATTAATTTATTTCAATTAAATAAATACTTTTAAACATAAATTTGTTACACATTTATATATTTTAATTTAACAGCGGCAATAACACAACTTTTTTATTATATTAACGAATTTAAGCTGAGTACATGCATTAGGAGCACCATTTATTATATATATAATTATTTTAACTGAATATTGATAATTATACAACTATTCAATCATTTTTTTTTTGAAAACACTATTCAATCATATTTCGATACATCTAAACAAATTACATATATTAGGAGATCAATTCAACGCATATCGAGCTATTTTAATTGAATGCAATAGTTATACAATTTTTAATTGTTATATCAATTTATTTCAATTAAATACACATATTTAAAGACCACTTCGAAATATGACATGATATTTTAGTTGAATATTAGCAGTTATGTAACAATGTGATAATATATCAATATATTTAAATTAAATATACACTTTTAAAGACTAATTAGTTATATATTAATATATTTTAATTTAATACAGACAATTATATAATTATTCATTACTATATCGATGAATTTAAGCTGTATATTATATTTGAAGATTAATTCAACATATATCAAGTTATTATCACTAAAAATAGGCAATTATACAACTATGATATTTCAACGTATTTTAACTGAGTACTGATATTTAGACACTGATTCATTGCATATCAAGTTATTTTAACCTAATACTATTAATTACATAACTTCGTAATATTATATTAATCTATTTGATTGAATACATATATTTAGATAACGATACAATATATATTATGATATTTTATTAGAATATCATTAATTATGTAACTATTTGATGATATATTTATATATTTTAATTAATTATATGATTTTAGAGACTAATTTATCACATATCACTATATTATAACTGAATATTAGTAATTATATAAGTATTCATTACTATATCCATAAATTTAAACTGAATACATATATTTAGAGATTAGTTTATTATATATCAAATAATTTAAAATAAATACAAGCAATTAGGCATCAATTCGACTATATAACATTATATTTAAATACTAATTCATTTCAAATCATATTGTTTTAACTTAATACTCTCAATCATACACTTTTTAAATGTTATATCAATATATATCAATTGAATATACGCAATTAGTGATTGATTCAATATATATTAAGCATTTTAATTAAATAATAATAATAATTATTATTATATTATTATTTGATAATAAACTAATATATTTCAACTGAATATATGCTTTTAAACATCAGTATATTATATATTAATATATTTTAACTTAACAATCATTCATTGCTACAATTATGAATTTAAGCTCAGTATATGTATTAGGAGATCGACGCATTACACATCATGTAATTTTAACCAAATATAGGAAATTGTACAACTGGTCGATAGTATTTCAATATATTTGAACTAGATATTAGTATTTAAATATTGATTCACTATATATATAACTATTTTAAGTGAATACACTTTATTATAAATTTTTTGAAAGTTATATTGATTTATTTCAATTGAATGCATGCATGTTGATAACGATTCGATATAATTAAGGCATTTTAATTGAATTGTAGTAATTATGCTACTATTTGATAATATATTGATGTATTTAAATTGAATACACATTTTTAGTAACCAATTTGTTATATATAAATATACTCTAACTTAATCCTTCAAAAATTATACTATAACGTAACACATTGAATTATTTAATTATTTATATATTGACAAATTTAAGCTGAATACATATATTTAAAGATAGATTCAATATGTATTAAGTCATTTTAACTAAAACAAATAATTATAAAATTATTCAATGATATTTCATCATATTTGAATTTAATACTAGTATTTAGACTAATTCGTTGTATATTAAGCTATGTTAACTAAATACTATTAATTATACAATTTTATAATATTATATCGATTTATTTTAATTTAATACTTGTATTCAAAGACCGATCCTATACATATCATGACATTTTATTTAAATACCACTAATTATTTGATAGTGTATCCATATATTCAAGTGAATACACGATTTTTGGGACCAACTAGGTGCATATCAATGTATATTAACTGAACACCAGCAATTATATTATTATTCACTGCTATATTAGTAAAATTAAATTGAACACATTTATCTGGGTACTGAGTTCATTCATACTAAGCTATTTTAACTAAATACTAGTAATTATTGACACTAAATTATACAATATCAGGTTATTTTAATTTAATATTCTTAGTTATATAACTTTTAAATATTATATTGATGTATCTCAATTAAATGCATGCAGTTATAGACTATTCGATACTTATTAAAGTATCTTAGTTAAATACTAAAAATTATATTATAGTTTAATCATATATTGATCTATTTCAATTGAATATATATATTTTAAATAATAATTTATTTTATACTGATATATTTTAGCTTAACATTATCAATTATACAACTATTTATTATTACATAAGCGAATTTAAGTTTTATCTATGTATTAAGAGATCAACTTATTACATATCATATAATTTTAATAAAATACAAATAATTATAAGTTATTTGTTAATATAATAATATATTTGAACTAAATGCTTGTATTTAGAAAGTAAGTTATTTTAATTGTATACTCTTAGTTATACAATTTTAAAGTTTCATTTCAATTTATCTCATTTGAATACAAATATTAAGTCAAACATTTTCGGCTCAAGCCAATACATGGAAAGAAGAAGGGCCAAAGGCCCAATACATGAAGAGTACAACTTAGGCACCCAGGCCCATTCTAAGAAACCACAAAAGGGCAAAGCCCAAAGCAAACATGCTAGGCAAAGGCCCAAGGCCCAATGTTAAAGGAGTATGGGCAACGCAAGCCCACCAAATTAATCCCTACACTAGGGCCCAAGGCCAAGAGAAGGAGAACTAAGGCCCAACAAGAGTTGGGCTGAAAAGGCCCATGCGCAGGATATTATTCCGGCCCACAGAGAGGAAAGGCCCAGCACCAAAATAAGGCCCGTGACGCAAATCCTGCCAACCCAGAAGGAAATGGCCCAGAAATCCTTGGCCCGAGCAGAAATAGAAGAGAATAAAAAGCCCACCTTGCAGAGAGTAATTCCGGCCCATGTAGAAATGATAATTCCAGCCCACGAAATAGGCCCAATTGTTAGCCCAAAAAAAGTGACAGCCCATGCAGAGACCCAGCAAAAAATGATTCTCCATGAATGCGAAGAAATAAGAGGCCCTGAAGGCCCATCCAGAAATGTAGAAGGCTCAAGCGGGCCCATCGGAAGAGATCTATCTTGAAGCACAGGCCCACCTAAAGGCCCAGCCTGCCTATCCAGAGAGAAACTTTTATTTTGGCCCAGAAAAGGGAATAGCTCAAACAGAAAAGCTCCACAAGGAGGCCAGAAAAACAAAGGGAATGTCTTTTTATTTATTTATTTATTTAAAGAACCTCAATGACCTCTCCCACTATAGAGATATGTGCATTTGTAGAGATCGATTTAATATGTATCATGATATTTTAAGTGAATAATAATAATTTTACAACTATTTGATGATATATTTATATATTTTAAAGAATACATATTTTTACAAATCAATTTATTGCATATCAATGCATCATTTAAACTGAATATAAATATTTAGAGATCAATTCATTGCATATCAAGTAATTTTAAATTTAGACAACTATTTGATGATATGATAATATATTTGAACAATATACTTGTATTTAAGCACTTATTTATTTAAATTATTTTAACTAAATACTTTTAATTATACAACTTCATAATATTATATTGATCTAATTATATATATTTGATAATATATTCATGTATTTTTAATTAATGCACATTTTTAGAGACGAATCCCTCATATATCAACATATTATAACTGAATACCAATAATTATATAAATATACAGTATTATATCGATAAATTTAAATTAAACATATGTATTTGAAGACCAATTCGTTATATATTAAATATGTTTAAATGAATACTACCAATTAAGTAACTATTCAGTGATATGACTATATTAGAACTGAATACTTGTATCTAATACTAATTCATTCAAAATCAAATTATTTTAACTTAATACTCCTAGTTATATAATTTTTAAATATTATATTGATATATTTCAATTGAATATAAAGACTTAGAAACTAATTCGAAATATAGCAATGCATATTAATTGAATACCAATAATTATATAACTATTAGATAATATATTAATATATTTCAATTAAGTACATGCTTGTAAATATTAGTTTGTTACATATTATTGTATTTTATCTTAACACTAGAAACTATATAATTATTTATTACTATAATAATAAATTTAGACTAAATACATATATTTAGAGATTAATGCATTATATATCATATTATTTTAATAAAATACTAGCAATTATATATTTTGATGATATTATAATGTACTTAAACTAAATGCTAATATTTAGACATTGATTATTTCAAATCAAGTTATTTTAATTCAATAGACTTTTACAATAAAATTTAACTGAATATATACGTTTAAATATTAATTTATGCATATCAATGTATTTTAAATTAACACAAGTAATTATATAATTATTTTTTATTATATCAATGAGTTTTAGCTAAATACATGTATTTAGAGATCATTGCATTTTAAATAAAATTTTTTAACTAAATAATAAAAATTATATAATAATTTATTGATATTTTAATGTTCTAAACTTAATACTCATATTAAGCATTAAGACACCAATTTATTTTATATTAAAGTATTTTAATTTTTATTTTGTTTATGTAAACAAGGTATTTTAATTGAATAGATTTAGTTATATAAATTTTAAATATTATCAATGTGTTTTAACTCGACATTAGAAATTATATAACTATTCATTCCTATATCGATGACTTGAAGCTAAATACATATATTAAGAGATTGATTTATTACATTTCAAATTATTTTAACTAAATGATATAAATTACATAACTATTCAATAATATTTCAATGTATTTGATATAAATTTTGATATTTAGATCGATATTAATTCACTACATAACAAGTTATTTAATTGAATACACTAATATAATTTTTAAATGTATATTAATTTGTTTCAATTGAATACATGCATTTAGTAATCGACTTACAAATCAAAGCACTTTAATTGTAACCTCGAGCAATGCGCTCATCCATGTGACACATGAGCTTGAATCATTGATTGTGATGTTTTACTAATCATGTTTTGCTTTTGCAAATCTTTACTGTTTGGTCATTTACAGCTTCATGTGATATCGGCCATGATGTTTGGTTATCTACATCTAGCTTCCATTAATATCGGCCATGAGATTTGTTCACCACACTTGTCGCTGTCTAACACCCTGATGGAAACTACCACGTCAACACGATTCTCATTAAGTGCAAATTCTCGCCAGTCACACAGATCGAGGACCCGCGTGCCCTTCCCATTATGGATGGTCTCTTGGAGCTAGCAATGGTGGGGCTGACAGTATAGAGCCGACGGTTATAATATTTCAGCTCGAAAACCTACTTGACTCTCCTAGAACTCATCTATAAATACCTCTGGGCGGAGCTCTTGAGGCAAGGAATCATCAGAACATATCGTGACAAACGACCAGACTCATAAACATAAAAAACAAACTAAATTTGTATTCATTTTTTTTCTTTTTTGTTCTTGTATTGGTCCTCTTACCAAATTTTTTTTAGAATTAGTGAAACTCTTTTTCTTTGATTCTACTGTGGTGGACGTAGAGAAAATTATTTCTAAATCACCTTACATCATTGTATACTTTTCTAGATGATGCTTGGCTTCTCCTCTGAGCTAGTATTTTGAGCTAGAAATATTGTACGATGCTAATTCTCAGAACTCTCATATCTCTGTGTCAATATTTAATTATTATATTATTAAAGTTAATACTTAAAAATCTTAAAAAGTTTTGGGTGAAAAAAATATCAAATTTTCAAATAAAAGAACTTCGATCAAACTGATCGCTCCATCTTTCCCGTTTTACATCAGACTGCCCCTCCGAAGGCTCACGCTCCTTGATTTCTTCCCTCGTAAGCTCCTTTCTGGTATAATGCCTTATCGTACTTGAAGACTAGGGTTCCCTCTTCACCCAGTGAATTCTGTCGGATTCAACTATGGATAGCTTCCCGACGGCTATGGAGAAGCAGTTGCTTGTCTCCTCCTTTCTGGAGGTTGCCGTCGGGCAGACAGCAGAGACCGCCACACAGTTTCTCCAGGTTCGACGCCACTGCGGTTGCCATCCCTTTGCTCTCACCGCCGCCATCAGCTTCCCCTTTGTTCGATTTCCCTTTTTGATCTGTTGGCATCTTTTGCTTTCTGCGAGATTCTTTTACTCTGACCATGCTCTGTGTGATCCGCAGGCCACGAGTTGGAAGCTCGAAGAGGCAATCCAGCTTTTTTATATCGGGAACGATGGCGTTGGAGGTGGACCGGTGTCGTCTTCTCCGTTTTCGCCAGTTGATCAAAGTTCCAGGTGGGTAAAAGACATGACATATGATGTGCATATCATGGGTTCTGGAATAGATAGGTAACTTCTGATCGAAATCTGTTATCTTGCTTGCAGTGCACCACTCGAAAGTGTTATTGCTAACAACAGTTCTGGAAATGAAGCTGTGGGCAATGAAGTCAGAGCCCCGCTACCTGTAAAAAAAGACACTTTGTATGGCGATGCTGCTTTTATGAGGTATTAACTTCCCATATTTGTAGTCAGTTGCACTTTGTTGGTGGGTATGTAAGTAAATGCTTGAAATGATCATCTATTTTTTAGTACAATTGTATCTTTTTATGAATCTTATTTGATATTGTGATATTTTCTGTGCTTGAACTTTGCCATGTTCTCTCCACTCGTTCTTCTATTATCCAATTTCCCCTTTTGTGTTATTTTAGGTTACAACCAAATTCTGTGGTTGCTTTCCGCAACTTTGAAGAGGAGGCAAGACGGCCTGCAATATGGGAGTCAGATCAAAATGTTGCTTCAACTGCAAATGGACCCCGTGATAATCTTGCTTCTCTTTACCGCCCTCCTTTTGGTTTAATGTACAGTGGGCCTTTTGATAAGGTGAGTTATTTCTTTTCTCTTCTCAACAAATAAAATTTCAACTACATTCCTGTTATCATATATTGTGCTCCTTTATGATATTTTGTCCCTTTGGTTGCAAAGTGTCTTATCAAACTTGCTTCCTACCAAGTTGTGTTCTACTTTATTATACTTGGATAGATGAAACTGTTGAGATGCCTGATCGTTTGGTTGGCGATCTCTTAATTCCTCTATCAACACTATAGTACTCCTTTAATTTGAGTTTCAGCTACATTCTAGTGGAAGATATTGTAATAGTTTGACATATGAAACTCCATTTATATGGGTAGGAAAGGAGTTTCTAAGGCCTATTTAATAAATCCTTTTTCAATCAACTCAATTAAAGTTAACACATCACATTATATACAACTCCATATATTAAAATTAATTACATTTCAAGTCGAACTCCATTTTTAAAATAAGTAACAAGCTTTATTTCACATTCGAACTTTATTTCATACTCTAAACATCTCCTAATAACATAATTAACTCCATTTGAAATCTTATAGATTTCACAAGATAAAAATTATCTTTATTTTTTGAAAGGTAAAAATATCTTACTTTTACATCATATATAAAATTATTATCACAAAAATTTAACTTTAACACAACTGAAGCGGACTTGGCTTCCAAATGCACTCTAATGTCTTTCACTCTTGTGTCCCATTGTGTTTGAGGTAGGGTTTTAACCTTTAGGCTGGATACAATATCGTCCTTACAAATTCAACTAAGCATATTTGCCTTAATGCTCTGTTACCAACTATTTGGGGTTAGCTTTTGTTACTTGATTTTTCTTTTTGTTATTGTATTTTTTACAATTACAAATGATGTAATCAAGACTACTTTTTTAACTTCAGATTTTTGAAGTGGGGCAGATATAGTAGCTGTGGGGAGTTCTTTTTGCTCTTTGTTCTTTTATGTTTATGATTTTCTACGTGGAAAGTTTTTCAATAGAAAAATTGTAGTTATTGTGTTTTCATTATGAAGTTATCTTGCATAGTGCTTTTTGCTTATTGGCTGCAACTTCGCTAAACTTTTGGTATTTTGATATGTTTCTTTCAAGTTGTGCGAACTGTGTGATTTCTTACAGTGCATATATTCCCAAGTTTCATGTGGCCTCAAATGTATAAGAAGCTCATTTAGCACTCTTGATTGATACATACAAGAAGGGTGGTAAAGCTATAATATAATTTGCCTTTTAGTTATTAAATTGTATCCCTTACTGTGAAGTTCGAAAATGAAATTGCATCTTGGGTGGATTTGCTAGGGTTGCCTATGGTTTCAGTTGATGTGAGTGTGTTTCGGTGGTGGGGCTGTTTAGAGGAGTGGGTGGGAGGGGAAGGGCTGTAAGAGTTCAGGTGGGATGTAGTCAAACTAGAGTTATTTGATATATATTGGCATGTGATTGTATTTGATAAAGGAAACACTGATCCTTCTGATGCTATTTTTTGATATAGGTTAGAATTTTTAATTAGGCTCGAACCATTTTTGATAACATAAGACAAGAAGATGGGACATCAGTAAAGTCATTTTACTATTTTAGGTACTTCCATAATAAAAAGAGTAGTAAGGTTTAGCTGTTGCTTTTATCTGGAAAGAGTAATAGAGCATGAGCAAAAAGGCTATTGTAAGATGATCTTGAAATAAATGAGCTTTGCTTATGCACTAGAGTATATAAGAATTCAAAGGGGTTTTCATTGGACGATTCAGAGATTTTGAGAAGCATAAGGAGATTTTGAGAATTGGCCAAATTTGGAGATTTTGAGAAGCATAAGGAGGTACATTGAAGGTCTAGGGTTGATAGCTTTTCTTATGCACTAGGGTAAATAAGAGTTTAGAGGGTTTTCATTTTGAGGGACAACTGGAAGAAACAATAGAGAATGGCAAAGTTTGGAGATTTTGAGAAGCATAAGGAGGTACATTGAAGATATACTGATAGAGAAGGGAGTGGTACATTTAGATTATACCATGAAGATGGAATTAATAGTGATAAAAGGAGAGATAGATTAAGACAACCAAAATTTCAATAATGACGGAGCTTCATATATTTAAAATAATCACATCGTTTTAAATTGAGTAAGAGTTACAATCAAGAAAAAGCTTGTATAATACAATGATACTGACAAATTTCAAACTATGTGATATTTAATTGTTAAGGAGAAAAGGTGGGAAAAATAAGAGGAAGGAGAAGAGGAGAAACGGATAGAACATAGAAAGAGGAAAGTGCAAAAAGATGATGATGAGGGAGAGAGAAGAGGAAGAGTGGAGGAATAGGAGGGTTTCAGGAGGAGGGCAGTATTCATTGCTATTTTCATACTTATCAAACATCAAACATAAAGGTTGAAATAAAAAAATTGCAAAATAAAGAAAAAAGAGTATTTAACCTACTCTGTAAGCATTGAAATGAACTAGGAAAGGAATTTTGTGCTGCCTTCCTTTTAGGGTGACAGTCATCTTTCTCTTCCCGTTTAACTAATTTGACTGTTTGGAGTTGGCATTTGTAGGCAAGATTTGAGTGAACATTATGCAATAAGCATCATTACACATAATCAGTCTTATTTTTGTTTGGATAGGAAGGGCTTTGGTTGGTAGTCTGTCTACCAAATATGCATGGCTCACAAGAGGTGTGGTCAGAAATTGGCTTGATCGACTATTGCTTTAATGGACAATGATATGTGCCATCATTCAAAGGTTGCATACAGTTCTCTTGATGTAGTGCTTGGTCTTGATTGTGGGTTAGGATTTTGAGCTCCTAAGATGTAGATGTTGATGTATTCTACTTAGAGATGGTTACGACGACACATGAGAGTAGCATTTGTCAAATTTGAGCATGTGCTTGGCTTCAATGGCGTGTCGATTTGTATGGTGCATTGGGTGATCAGTTCTCTTTGAGTTGATCATATTTGTTCAGGTGTAAGAGTTCTCACACTTGTTGTCGAATTGACTTCTAGTTGGTGACTTGAAGATCAATATGCTTGGTGTGTGATTGACTTGTCAACGAGTTGCATGATCAATAGGATAAAAGGCCTTGACCAGGACTATTGGTAGCAAATTAGGTCATGCTGCTCATGTTGACAGCCAAACTAAGGGTGATTGCAAGGGTAAATAATCAAATTAGTCATGTTATGGCAACCTTCTTTACATCTAGGCGGCAATGGGAACTAAAAGACTTGCTATAAAATGACATACAACATGAAAAGGGTTATCATATGGGGAGCAAAAAGGAAGAAAATGATCAAGATTTGATAGGAACCATGAAGAGATACAGAGACAATAATGGGAGAAATGGAAACGAGGAGACAAAGGAGAAACTCGGGGAGAAATGGTTTATTAATTTCATTATAGTATATGTGTTAATGTATAGTAGGCGCCATTTAATTTGAGCCCTATATGTTTCACCGAGGGCACGTCAACAGTTAAGGAACAAACAAATTAATAGTCAACTATAAGTCAAAAGATAAAGCTGAGGCACATTGTAGCTTATCTTGTGGGCAGTTCACAAGGCGGTACAACTTGAACTATCTTGTGAGACAACCTCACTAGCTTGTGTCGTGGATACAACTAGAAGTCCACCTCAGTGGGCCCATAGGCCAATCTTATCACAACAGAGTCCTCCATATGGGTAGTGTGAGCACGCTTACATCTTTTGTGGGTTTTAATAAAGTAACTTTGTAAAGAGCAGCACCGTATCAATGAAAATTGTGATGCCACACCTCTAGCAGTTTTTTTTTGGCCTGTAATGGCTGATGTGATAAAGACCTGGCCACTGCGTAAGGATCTATAGAATGAATCTTATGAGACAATTGAAATAAACATAAACCCAGGCATCTGATATATCCTCGAAATTACTAGTGTGATGATGAATTAGGAGAAGATCGTCCCGACTGCTGAGAAAGATCCGAACCAAAGGAGTACCATTTGGCCCATTCAACTTTGTTGAGCCTCTTAGGCTCGGCTTTACTATTAGTAATAGTGTTTTTTCTACAGGCATTATGTTGTTAGATAGTCTTTCCTGCTTTGTCTGCTCTTTGAAAGAAGGTTTATTAGAATAAGAGTGCCAAAGAGAATATGCTCTACAACATGACTTTCTTTTGATGTCATAAATGTTGTGTACTAGACTAGACATTTGCTTCATTGTGGGGTCGGTTAGTCATTTTCATAGGAACCTTGGGCTTGCTCATTGGAAAGCAGCAACTAAGAGATTTCGATACCCTTGTGGGATTGCTGATGTCATTCTTTGTTACAATGCTGGTGATATGAGATTGAGAGGATATAGTCATGCAGATTGGATTGGTGACAGAGATGATAGAAAGATATCACCAAAGGCAACCAGAGAGCATTAGGTCCCTTCACTACCCCCAACAAGAGCAAATAATCATCCTTGTATTGTCTCATGTTTTCTATGGTATTGTAATCCTCTTGTCACATATCAAGTGATAGTAAGACCTTTCAAGTCACCACCATAAAAGTGTCATTGTTTTGCTCAGTTGGGGAGTTTATAAGTGCTATGTGTTTTTGAAGCAAGTTCTATGATTCTTGTGTCTTGTTTTTTTAAGATTTATTCATTTCTTGTCTCTCTCTTCTTAGCATCCTTTGCCTGTTATAGCTTGAGATACCCATTAAGGGTATCCAAGCTTTTGATGCTAGACGTTGTGAACCATGTGTTATGTGACCACATATGTCAAACTCACCCCACAGTGCTTAGTGCTTACGTATTTCCAATAACATCTCCTTGCATCAAGTCAACAGACATCAGATTATACTTGTCAGAGAACTTCCTTGAGTTGACCTAGTCAAGGGCCCTACGCCTGACAATCTCCTATGAGTGAAATTAGCCATCAATTTGACACTTTCTCGTGTCAACATGCTTTACTTTGTCTAGTTTTAACTCGACTTGAACTCAAAATGATTGAGTCGAGTCAGCTCGACTTGAAACTGTTCACACTTGAGCCGACTCGAAATGGATTTTGAGTGAGCTCAAATGGAGTATATTTACACTTTTAAAAAATAATTATATTATAAATACATATAAATATTCACAAATATCAATAAATTTACAAAGGGGCATTTACATACATAGCATTCCATCTCAACTTATTTACATATTAGCCCTCCATTTCTTAAATATGACAATGAACACCTTGCATTTTTTAAAATTATGCGAGACACCATGCATTTTTTGAATATTATTTCTACTGTTTGTAGGAGGTGAACAGAATACGCAAAACTCGAAACTTACTCTTATTTTACTTGGTTTGAACTTGGCTCGATTTTTATATGACTTGAAATCAACTTGCTTACAATAAAATCAATTTAACTTGTAATTGACTTGATATTTGTATAATAATATGTATACTAGCTTTTGGTATGTGTACTGATATATTATTGTTGACCCTAGCCACATTGAAAAGGGGCGTGAATTGGGTAATTTGATAAATTGATCAATCTGAAAAAAACTTCGAGCGATTTAAAATTCTATTGATAAATTCAATGTGCAAAGAATTAAAGAACACAAAAGAGAGTGACACACCGATCTTTAGGTAGTTCAGTACTAACGCCTAATCCACCCTGAGAGCTCGTCAACCCTATGCCTATCTACCCAATCAATCTCTTCTTCGCACACTGCAAGCGAAAGAACCTTTACAATCTCTCGTTTGACAATGCAGGCAAAGATACCTCTATGATCTCTTCTCGTATTGGGCAAAATCAACCCATTCACTCTAATCTCTTCTTATTATTGCTGGTCTTATTATAATTTTATAAAATTTACCCTGAAGTCTAGATGAAATTGTCCTATTGCTCAACACATTAGAAGTATTTCTCCATTTTTACTTTTTCTACTTTGATCCTATTGATAATGTCATTATCTGTTTACTATCATTTTGTATGATTAATCAATGGTATCTAAAGCGCTCACTTTTCTTAACAATTTGATTATCAATTGTCACATCACCAATATAAGTGCTTCTTTCTTGACTAAATGTGTACTTTATATATTTAATTTTTGATCTACTGAGATAAAGACCTTTAGATTCTAAAGTATTCCTTCAAAATATGAGTTTTGCTTTAGCTCCCTCTTTAGTTTTACTAACAAGGACAATATCATTTGCGAAGAACATATACCAAAGCACCTTATCTTAGATATGTCGAGTCAGTACTTCCCTAACCAAAACAAAAAGATATAGACTTAGCTTTTGTTTAGTTGGTAACCAACTTGGTCATGATTATTTTTTAAAAAAATAAAATAACTTATATAATTTTCACTATATCAATCAATTTCATGTAATATTCTCACAATTAAATTGATTTATTTTTTATGATACACATATATCACAAAAATTATATATTTTTTTTATAAAAAAAGTTAAAAAATGGCCATAGCCAACTTAGCCATGAACCAAACAGAAGCTTAAAACTGATCTTTGGTGTAATCTAATTGTAATAGAAAAATTCTTAGTCAAACCTCCTTGTGTCCAAACACACTTAACAACTCCTTTATATATGACTTTAACAACTTGAATATAAGAGTGCAAATCCTTTTCATTTTTAAAATTTTAAAGTACCTTTCTTGAGACTTTATCATAAACATTTTTCAAATGAATAAAAATTAAATGTATGTTTTCTTTTCTCTCTTTAAATTTTTTCATTAAACTTCTCAATAAATAAATAGCCTTCACAATAGATCTACTTGACATAAAATTAAATTGATTCTTAGATACCTTAGTATCATGGCGTAATCTATGTTCAATCACCCTCTCTTACAATTTTAAAATATGACTCATTAATTTAATTCCTTTAAAATTGATACAATTGTAGATATCGCCTTTATTTTTATAAATAAGTATTAATATACTTTTTCACTATTCATTTAATATTCTTTTAGTTTTCAAGATTATATTAAACAATCTAGTGAGCCGAGAAACTCCTTCATCTCCTAAACACTTTTAAACATCTATTAACATGTTATCTGGTTTTACTATTTTTTTATACTTCATTTTTTTAAAATTTTTTCAGACTTTAGTTTTACTGGTACGTCAGATGTAAGTAAACTTTACTTTCTTTTGGAGTGCTGAGTTCAATAAGATCAATTGTATTTTGACAACTTTCATTGAAAAGCTGTTGAAAGTAATTCATCTATCTTTGATATTTTTTTTCATAAAAATACCTTTTAATCTTTATTCTTAATATATTTTATTTGAGTTAAGTTTTTAATTTTTTTATTTCTTGTCTTAGTTATCGTATATGTCTTTTTCTTTTTTAGTGTCTAGCTTCTTAAATAAATCATTAAGAGCTATATTCTTTACATTGCTGACTGCTTTTTTAAATCCTCGTTGAGCCACTTTATGTTTCTCCCATTTATTCTTATTCTTATTTTTAAACTAATCTTTATAACAAATTTTTTCTTTAATTTTTTTTATACATCATTTTTTCACTACCAAGCATTTTTATTATTTAGAATCATTTCTTTGGATTCTTCCAGCATATCTTTCATCATTTTACGAATGCAGTTAGCAATCGTCAGTCACATAAGATCTGTTTTTCCATTAATGTTTTACTGCCCAAGTTCCAAAACTTTTTTCTTAAAGATAAATCTATTCTCATTCTTTAGATTTCACTATTGAGTCCGAAAATAGTGTTTCGACTTATTATTACTTCTCTAATATTTTTTCTCGGAATGTAAAACTATTAATCGATATTGAGTAGTCAAACATTCATTTGGTATGATTTTACAATTTTTACAATCCAAGCGATCTCATTTTCTTATAAAAAATAATTAGTTTGAGTTCTTGAATATCCTTACATTCTTGTAAGTGATAACATGCTCATCTCTTTTCTTAAATAAAATATTAGTAATTATAAAATCATACGCTGAGAAAAACTCTAAAATAGTTTTATTTTTTTATTTGTCTCTCCAAAATCATATTCAATATTGATGCTATTAAAGTTCTTAGTAACACTTCCAATATATTTATTTAGATTTTCTCTGATGAATAATCTTTTCTCTTGAGGTATCTCTATTTACTCGATAAATGAAAAGTCGATGCATTGCATTTGAAGAATTTCTCCACTTGGGACAAGTTGATTTTGCCCTGAAGGTGATAACCTTAGGACTTCAGAATTTCTGGGTATTGATGATCTCCTACAAAGGCAAGCTTCTGTAGTTAATTACCCACTTTTCATTGGAGTATAAAACTTTTGATCAATGGGAAACATCTATTTGTTAAGTTGGTGACTCGGATATGGAGAGCCAAGATAACCATGCTCAGGGCGATTGCCTTTAAGGTCAAACTAGTTGATGCAGGCTTTTTTTACTGGATTTATCCAGCTATAAAATTGGGATTTACCCACTTGTGATCTTTTTATTATTTCTTGACTTAACTCATTGAGTTTGCGAGATAATACTTCTAGAGGTATAGTATCCTGCTATCAAGGGGTAAACATCACAAGCCTGAAGAAGAACTTAGAATGAACCTTTGGCTTTGTTGGCAGGATATTAAACTGAGCATGTTTATTTGTGGCACATGAGTTTGCTTTTATTATTTGGCTTCTCTTCTCATCACGAATTACCTTGATTAGACCCAGATGAGCACCACCTCTTTAGTGGGGTCTTCGAAGGACAGGTTCTTAGAATCGTGATTTTGAACGTGATCTTTGATATACAAGTTCGAATATGCAATAGCTGTGGTGGATGAATTTTGTAGAGATTGTCCCATGCATGTGACTCTGGGTGTGACCTTCCGGAGACCGTGTATGAAAAGGTAGTTGAAGGAATGGGTTCAAAGATTTGGTTCGAAAGGTTCTTTCAGAGGGGTTTTCGATTTTCCTTGGACAGGTTTCCATGAGAGAATAAGTTTGAACGCTTGGTTCGAATGAAACACCAGGTTTGAACTTCACAAGTTCTAACCTTTGGTAAATTTAGGCCTTCAGCCTCATTCGAAAGGATGAGAACCAAACACCAAGAGCTGGGATTGACGAATTTCAAAGACCACCCTTAATCTTCATATTTCTCAAAGGTGGGCTGATTTTGGTCGAAAAATAGATACGGAGATGGTGTTGACATGCTTCCTGTATGGGGTGTCGGAAAACTCAACGGGCTTTTCACCGTTGTCCATCTTTTTGATGATCTTTACTCTATGACTTTAAAGTTTAGAAGTGATTCATAGAAAATTTCTTGTTGATTTGAGATAATGTTGTATTGTTTTAGCCAGAGGACAACATTTTCTTATCATTTTAGAGTTTATGTTATTTTGATCATTGGGTGAAGTTCATAGATTTGAATTTCCATCTTTCTGCTCATGGAGATCTCTGTATGCTTTATGGCGTTTTTGGGGATTCTTAGGCCTTGTTTGGCAAATGCCCAAAATTGGGCAAAAAATATAATAATAATAATTTTAATTTATTATAAATTTTAATAACTTTATTTCACACCCAACACAAATTCCAACCTTAAAAATCAACTTTATTTTACATCCAACACAAATTTCAACCTTAAAATCAACTTTATTTCACATCCTACATACCTCCCAATATTAAAATAAATTTCTTTCCCATCAACTCTATAAAATAAAATATTTTCTCTTTCCTTACTCAAATTTATCCTCCAACCAAACAAGCCCTAAAGATACATCTTGCTGGGTCAGCCTTAGAGAATGACTGTAGCCAGAATAGTTTTTACAACTCCATGGAAGAGGAGAAGTTTAGAACCTCGAGGTGGAGGAAGTGTCTCACCAGTCTTAGGCTTCTCCTCTACTTGCTATCCTCGACCCTACAGCTCAATACCCAGAATTCCAGCCCTTTATCAGTTGGCTAGGAGGGGTATTTATAGGTGAGGCTGGTGGTAGTTCTATATGGCTTTCAGCTGGGATCAACAGTTAGTTTTGTCGAAATTGTATTTTTTGACTATCTGTATTTTTAATAGTCCCCTTTTCTTCAACAGATGGACCTTTATTTTGCCGGAACTTTTATCTTAGTTGCTTTAGATTTTCGAAAATGCTAGGTCCACCGAAAGGTGTTAGGTCTGTGTTCTTCAAAGGGCAGCGTCCAATCTTCGTAACTTCATTTCTTTAAACACCCCAGGTTTACTTCAGCCAGTTCTTTGAAAATCCAATTCTTTCGAAAACAAAGGGAGAGTTCGAAACTATGAAGCTCGAATACGATACGACGATGCAGATAAGATACGATACAGATATAATGATACCCTAAATCTTAACAAAGTAGGATACGGATACTTCAGAATACGACTTATATATGTGTATATAATATATCATATTCTCATATTTAAGGTGTAGCTCTATGGTAGATTAGAATGACTTATACATTTTGTTACTATAAAATTTCAAAAATATATGTAAATTTTTTTCAAATTAATTATATTTTTTAAATATTCTTAAAATTACTAAAAATAATATTATAGATGATTCAATTTGAAAAAATAAAAGTATCCTTCAACAACTATTGAATTTCAAAAAATTTTAAATTAAAATAATGTCATAAAGTTCGTTTAATTGCTTCCTAACCTGTCACAGATTATCCAAGTCAGATGAGAGTTTAAATATACATTAGTAGATTAGTTTCAATTTAAATCTGACTCAAATTAGTTAGCTTGATACAAACGACATACAGTTAATAACGATACAGATGCTGTGACATAGAGTCTGTTTGGTGTAGGATGTGAAATAAAGTTGATATTTTTATTGAAAACTATTGAGTATGTGAAATAAAATAAAATTTTTTATATTAGAATTTGTGTAGAATGATTAAAAAAATTTATTTATTATTATTACTGTTG
This sequence comes from Apostasia ramifera, assembly GCA_019297695.1. Taxonomy (NCBI): domain Eukaryota; kingdom Viridiplantae; phylum Streptophyta; class Magnoliopsida; order Asparagales; family Orchidaceae; genus Apostasia; species Apostasia ramifera. The sequence continues at coordinate 39,906 of JAEMOT010002891.1, forward strand.
TTTTTTAAATTAATACTATTTTGGTCCTGATTTTTGTTCCCGCGCCAAACAGGGCCATAAACTCATATTTATTAACCTAATCAAAATAGATATGAGCTCTCGTCTCTCTGAATTTTTAAAATATAATAAAATTAAAAAGGTCAAAATCTTATCCTTTTTGCAATATGAGCTTGATTAAAGTAAAAAAAATGATCGGTGCCTAGCAGAAGTAAAGATAGTATCAGTTAAGATAAAAAAGCAAAAATGATACTGGTATCTATAAGACTGCGAAAAAATGTCAGCTAAAATAAATGACGCATTTGCTTACAGATACCAAATCATTTTTCTATTGCCAAAACACTAATGTGCATGGAGGTTTCTATGATCTCAGTTGCATGAGTCCAGTGTATCCCTCTCTCAATCTTAATATTTGAGTCTATGCATAAGTTGTATTTTATATGTGAGATATTTTTTAATTTTTTATCATATGAACTGGACCAATTTTCAATATTTTTTCTCTAACTAATAGTATCAGAAAGTATCGAACAAGTATCAGGCAAGTATCAGATAAGTATTATATTTTTAAAAAATAAAAATAAAAATTGATACGTCATGTGACGTATCAGATATGTATCGGTGGAGTATCAAGAAGTATCGGTATTAGATGTGGATACATTAGGCTTCACGAAGTTTCGGTGCATCATAGGTTTGAAAGTATCGAATTTTAAAACGGTAGTATGAAACATTACTCATGCATATTTTTTAAATTTCTTAAGGCAAACAATCTTTTGTATTAATTTTTTGAAATCATTCTAAAATTTTTTCTTTATGCTCGCATCTAAATATACTTGAGGGGCATACACACTTACAATGTTTATAATCATTCCGTTGATTATAATTTTTAAAGTCATAATTTTATCACCATTTCTCTTGACTTCTACTACATGATCCTTCAGGCTCTTATCCAGTATTATACCACTTTATTCTTATTTTTATTCTTACCAGAGTGCTACATAAGCCATAAATTTGCTTGGCTTTCTCTCCAACCTATTTTGTTTTCTACAAGTACAAAATATTAATATTTTTATGAATCATAATATTACCAACTCAATTAGCTTGCCCGTCAGAGTGCCTATATTCGAAGTTCTTAATCTAATCCTAGTGGCTTTAGTTATGGTATGTTGGAGTAGCTTCTTTACCCGCATCCGTTCATGATGTGGGAACCTTTGCTTACTTATCACTACACCCGGTTGTCGATGCAGTGGCTCTTGCTCATTTCTCACTGTATTCAGGCAATATAGCGTGTCGCTTCTACGGAACTGCCTAACTTTAGTGCAATTTTTTAAAGGATTCATGTCATGATTGATTCGATATGGTTTACGCTGGTAGTCGACTGGCTAATGCAACTCTCCGCATTTCTCATTCTGGACTTGAGACTCGACAATGACGTGTTAAAAATGGTAAGAGGGATAAACAATAATAATAATAATATGTGAAAATTTCTCCCCCTCAATACATGCATATGAATATTTTGACTATCAAGCTATTAAACTTTTAATGTCCCTCTCATGCGGCAACTTCTCCCCCTTTAACATCATCAAAAAGTAAGAGAATAATAAATTACTCAATACAAAGTGAGTGGTAATCAACAGCACATGCATGTTATAGTTATAAATTTTAAATAACAAAACAATTAAAAAATTTCTATGACATTGTGCAAAAATGACATGTAGCATCATATGTGAGCCAATTCATAGAAATTTAAGAAGTAGGGTAATATCACACATAACATTAGAATAGTATTATAAAGAAATCTCACAAAGCATGTCATATTACATCAAATGTTTGCAAATTTCATATGACATACCAATTGTTTGGAAATTCATAGGAATTATATGACAAAACAACATAGATAATGAAATTGATCTGTTAAATATCACATGATAACTTAAGCATAACATATTAACAATCTAATAGAGAAAGTTCAAAGTAGAGATTGATTTTGCTAGCTGATGTTTCTTCTTCGAGATGAAATCCTCCTTTTCTTGATGAGACTTGACGCGATCGTCATCATCATGAGAGTGTGCAGATTCTGTCTATAACACGCTTCTCCAAGTTAATATGCCTGAGATTTAAAGAGGCAATTGCATCACGAATCACATTCAGTCCATGTGCTAGATTTTTAAAAATATTAGTGATCCCTATATTGATTTGTTTGAAGTGATGATCCAGAGCACTTAGTTCAACCTTCGTTGCACATGTCCTATGATTGATTTGAGGATGATAATCAGGTAGAACTCTATTCCTTTAGGAATTTGAGGTTCATCTAACTCTCATGCTTCTTGAAAGTTCAAATTTTCATCAGAATCATCTCTCAGATCTGATGAGCTTTGATTGTTGATAGAGATTTTGCTTGCATCTTCGTTTGACAAACTCATCCTATAGAATGAGATTTTCAGAGAGAAGAAACATAATGACCTATGAAGGGATTTGATCGAAAAAGAAAAACCTAAGGATCAAGATCAAATCTTATTATTTTGAAGACAACAATCTCTCTCTCTTAGTTGCCTAGTTCATATTTACTGAGTTAGAGTAAGGCAATGGTTGAACTTATTTGTCTATTTATTAATCGTTCGTTTGCCTATAAACGGGCATGGCGATTATTTCTGTAGTCCACTCTGACTTATAGCAGTCTGATTCAGTTGAACCAAACCGGACGATTCGTTTTGCCCAAAATGGACGAGGTGATAGTTTTTGCCATTTGGTTCTTTGGGCCAGACTATCCGATTTTTTACTAATTTGATTTATTGGCACTTTTATGCAATCAACTATTTGTTATCTATCAAGCTTCCAAAAATTTAAGGATGAAATATATAAATAAAATAAATGTTACAAAAATGAGGATGTTAATGTGGATGAGTGAATACAAAAGGACAGATTGAGAAATAAGTATATTCCTGAGAAAGTTAATGTAGCATCAATTGACGGTAAACTTAGAAAGAGTTAGTTTAGATGGTTTGAACATATAAATATAAACCTATTGAAGTTCTAGTAAGAAAAATTAAGTTATTAAACCTTACCTGTGTAAAAAGAGAAAATGGAAGACCAAAAAAGATATGTTAAGAAACTATAATGAGTGATCTTGCATACTTGAACTTAAATAAGGGCTTGTTAATTTATAGAATGTAATGGAAATAAAAAAATCATGTAACCGACTCCACTTAGTGGGATGAAAACTTGAAAGTGGTGGTGGTGGTTGTTGGTTACAATCTAACAGTAAAGTAAACATAGATGAGTTCTCTGTAAGTGCATCATTTCTCTCAATTCTCAGCTAATTGTACATAGCAAATATCATATCATACGTGATTGGAATCATTTTTGCTAGGTAAAGGTTTTGGTTGCTTACACAGATGAAAGTTCCAATGTCACTTGATACAATATTTAATAGTCGAATAAAACCAAATGAACTATTTAGAATTATTAGAATATGATTATTCCTATGTCAAGTTTGAATCATGATGTCTGCCACTTATTTATAGCAAAGAAATAAGCTTCTGCTTGAGAGGCCGTGTTAAAATATAAAATTATTCTTGAGTCATTACGTACGAGCTTAAGTTTTTAGGTGAGTTGGTAACTAAGACTAATAAAAAATGATCACATGTGTTGGAATACAACATATTGGTTGCCTAAGGTGATTCGTTTTTGGAATGTTTAGACCTTGTTTGGTTAGAAGGTTGTGTTTGGTCAAGAGAGAGAATATTTTATTTTATGGCTTTGATGGGAAAGAAAATTTATTTTAATATTGAGAAGAGTATAAAATGTGAAATAAAGTTGATTTTAATGTTGGAATTTTCATTGGATGAGAAATACAATTGATTTTTAAGGTCAGAATTTGTATTGAATGTGAAATAAAGTTATTAAATATTGTAATAAACTAAAATATTTATGGATTAATATTTAGCCTCTTTTGTGGCATGAACCAAACTAGCCCTAAATGTAAAAAATTGTTTACCTCATATTGGCCTTCAGCATGAATATTGCTTTTTCATCTTTAGTCTCAATATTTTTTTATAAGGATAATTACATATATACTAAAATTTTGTTATTTTACATATTTGACACTCAAATTTTTAATATTATATATTGGTCACTAACATTATATGAAAATTATGTCCCATGTATAACTATGCTACAAAGTTGTGGTATATATATTTAATAATGGAGGTCATTTTCATATGATTTTAGTGGCCAATATGTAATATTAAAGATTTTGGTTTTAAATATATAAAAAAGTTAAATTTTAGTGGCATGCTTGTAATTACCCCATTTCTATGTTATTATATATAATTTTTATCTCCATTTAAGTTTGCTTTTGCTCGGAATTAAGGCCCGGTTGTTGTTTTTGTTCTGTGTGAAAGTTAAAGCCCCTCTCTATCTGCTGAAATTCATCTCAAACAGATCTACATTTACTTTTAAATATGAAAAGAAGGGCAAAGTGGTTTCATTTATTTTGTACTATGAATCATATTACATTCCAGTCCATTTTGTATGTTTAAATGTTCTATGTTACTTGCAGGCCAAGGTAGAGGCTTCTCTTCAGGATAAGTGGTTACTGATCAACTTACAATCCACAGAAGAATTCAGTTCTCATATGGTATCATTTTTTGTTTATGTCAATTTTAATTGATTTTGAGGTTTATCTTCTTGGAATGTGATGGAGGCTAAATTCAATGTTTTTGTTTTCTTGAAAAGCTTAACCGGGATACATGGTCAAATGAAGCGTTGGCACAAACAATTCTTACAAATTTCATTTTCTGGCAGGTATACTTTTTGCTTGGGGATCTTTTCACAAAATAGGCATGTTAAAGTTTACCATATATATATATAAATATAAGCCTGTGGCTTGACCATTTTATTTCTACAATTATCTCTGATCTGTTTAGTTGAAAGGTTATAATATTTGTGTCAAATTTCTGCTTTTCAAAGCTTTTATTGTTCACATTGTTTATTTTTGCATTATTTTTATCCCTTTTGAAGTATATGTACTTTTAGTAGTTAGATTTCTTCCACCATAATTATATTGCATTATTATCTCTTTGTTGCTTTGTTTATTACTTGGTTTTGGGATTACATGATACATTTTGTGCCTAGGTCACCAATGTTCTATATTTGATTCATAAACATCAATAGTCTAATCCCAATTATTTTGTGGTAGCTTTCTAAATCTTTTGTGTAGATTGTTTTTTATTTCCAACAGAACTGTTGTGCTTATCCTAATCGTTCATGTGGCATATTTATGATGATGGAATAAGCAATGGCAAAATTTCTCTTAGTCTCATCCTCTTCACCGGTCCCAAGTCCCAACTGGTTGAACCCTGACCATACTATCATTAGGTTGAACCCTGTGGAGTACTCTGTTCTCGACTTATAGGCCTTGAGGTATCAATTGCTCAGACAGTTCATTAGTCTAGTTAGATTCCTTATGTCTCAATATTACAATTGACAATTCATAATGCATAAGCGTTTCTACTTTGGCATAAGATATTCTAATGTTTGGTTTGACCAGATGGGTCCTGACAATCTAGTTTGCAGCTAGAAAATTGGAACATAAGGTCATCACGTCACGTTGGTGCTATTACAAAGCACTGTTCTCTTTACCTGTCATTTGGCCACCACTACTTCTAAGAATACTTGCGAAATCTCGCCATTAACTAATTTTTAGGTTGATACTTACTGAAAGTTAGCAGAGAAACTAATCGTATCCAATCATTGCGATGATTCTCTAGCTATAAATAAAGTCGTTAAGCTTCCCCTTGGCTCTAGAAATAGTAAGGTCCACATTTGCATTCTCCATGCGTGTCCCCATGTTGAAGCTTTGTAATGTGGTCTCTTGTAATCCTCAGTTGCTCAATGTTATAGAAGCACATTAGAAGCATAAATGCAATATGAGAAGATAGAATGACATGACATGAGATGTACAAAGAAATCCATGGTTGGTTTAAGTAGTGTGGGCATCCTTGTCGATTAACTCGAGTAGAATGAAGTTTTTCCTGATTAATCATATCAATTAGCAATTGAGTTGGGCTCTTGCTCAGCTTGGATGTGTTGACTGTCGTTGGGTCCTTTTTGAGTTAACTAGGATGCTATATAGATGGCTGAGATTTGACCATCAGTTAACTAGTCTCCGATTATATTGTTATGAGTATTTGACATGGGCCCTACTAATAAGATGAAAATAGCGGCACATCTAATGCAAGTCGGAGACTTCTTGTCATGCCTAGTGGGCTGTTCTCACATTGGGTCACTGCTAGTTGGTGTGACAAGATGAAATAACATCATTTATTGTTACACATATAAATATTGAAAGTAATTTTCAAAAATTAATGCAAGCAAGCATTAATTATATATTCACATATTGATAACCAACTTTGAACAAATACATAACAAGCTATGTGGGTATTGATATTCTTAGCTTATGCCTGAACGTGCTGACTATACATCAAAAGAGTGTCATTGCCCAACTAAGTTCTAAATCATATAACTACAAAGAAAAATTTAAACTAAAAACTTGCTTGCATCTCCCATTCCATCCTTCTCCTTTCTTTGTGCCTTCTTTGGTGCTATACCTATCATAAAAATGGCATGATAGACTCAGTAGACAAACCACACTAACAAGCTAAATAAAATCTATTGCATGCAAGTATATCAAGTACAAAGTTCTAAACCTTTTGGCCATTTAAAATATATAAAGTTGCTATACACATAATTGCAAAATGATCAATCCTTAACATGGCTGAAACATATGGTGTGAATATCAATAAATTGATTTGAATTGCTTGTAGTATTTTTAAATTCAACTTTACTTATCATGGGCCTTTGTTTCTTTATCAATCATGCCAATTGTCATATCATATCTTCAAATTTCTATGAATAGCCCTTTGTAGGCTATCCACTAGATGCCATCGCGCCAAATCAAATCAGGAACTTGGTCACATGTAGTGACTCTTACTAGTCACTTTTGGAGGTTATCATCTCTCTTTGGATTGTTGAAAACTACCTTCTGGATGTTGTCACATCAATATCAATCATGCATCAACGTTGAGTTGAGGCACATGTGAAGTTAATGAGAAACCTAAAAACTCCCAAAAACTTAAATTTCCTAATCGAAACTCAAATCAAAGCATGGAACTAGTAAAGGGGGTTTTTGCTCGTCGTTCCATCATTCGGGAGAAAATCGCAGGGCCAGTTTCCAATCCAGAGAAAGGATGGGCCACTCAGGCTTTAGTCATTAGGAGATATGGTAGATGTGTTTTTGTTGTCCTACAGAAAAAGTTTTTTGAATTAGAAACAATTTACAAGCAAGAAATAATGTTCGTTTTTCAGGGGGTCGTCTCTAGCCAATCCAAGGCCGAGTGAAGGAAGCCAATCATGGCAATATTTGATTACTTCTCTAAGAACTCTAGCCTTTCAAGTGGCGTCTTCACAACATAGGTGCGCCCCCCTCTTCTCCCTCTACCTGACATCACCTTTTCTGTAAAGATCTTCCAGACGAAGCCGTGACTAGTAGTAGCGAGCTTCCATGTCCCTGCTACTTTGTTACGCCTCTCCACCCCCATGGAGTCCAAGTTCTAAAGTACCGCGACTTTACATAAGGTTTTTGTCATACTTTTAATGCCTATCTTTTGATGGCAGGCTGATAAGCCCTTAGATTCTTTATCTCACAAACTCAATGAGTTGGGTAAGGAGATACTAAAAAGATCATAAACGAGTAAACTCTAATTTTAAAACTAGATAAAGCCAGTATAGAAAGTCTAAGTAGACCAGGTTGATAGAAAGTAGCATACCAATGACTTAATCTTTGTGTTCCCTCCAATTCATTGGAGTTCCCTTGAGGAAGGAACTTGTGGCTTCTAATAGATCACCCTATAGTCTTTTAAATGAATTAGGTTCCCCGGTTGAACCTTGGATGATGGAACCATAGCATCTTGATAAGGTTCTTCCACCCCATCACATCCAAGTATTATTTGTGACTTTTCCCTTAATCAAAACATTCAATTCTACAATGAGAAAATGGGTAATTAACTATACAGTCTTGCATTTGTAGGAAATCTTCAATCCTCAGAACCCTAAAGTCTTAAACTTATCTTCTTTAAGGTGAAAATCTATTTCAAATCTGTTACAAAGGGAAAGCTCTTCAATTAGATTGGATATGTCTAATACACTTATTGAACCTTCATCTCTAAGTGCACATTAGCCACTACCTGATTCCTTGAAATTTGTATTTTCTGAGATGTAGATAAACGCCAAGTGGGGATCAAAAGTCCTGGGTCCTGTGACTAAAGATGAAGTTGTGCAAGTGGTAGAAAAGTACAAAATAAAGAAAATGGAGACAAGAGTTAGTGTAACTAATCTCTTCGTTAAGAAAACTAAGTCTCTTTAAGAGCTAGATGTAAATAGAAGGACGCCCTCTACAACGCCGAAAGTTGAGTTAGAATTCTTTGTGATGTTCCCTTCTCTACTCACTTTCCTAACTCGAGATATGATGCAAAGTCACTATTAAAAATGGACAGTGAAAAGAGGAAAGCCATGCTTTTATATTTGGTGGAGAGTGAAAAGGAAACCACCACACCTAAGCCCAGAAGAGCATTGTCCATTGGACGAAGCCATAGTTCATAGATAGTGATGATGTGCTGGTGAAGCAACCAAAAATTGATACCGTTGATGATTGGTACGCCAAATTGAAAAGAACGATACACCACAGATGTAGCATTGAGAAATGTGACTTGTTGGTTATGTCAAATGATGTAGTGTTGAGCTCATAAAACACCTAGGGCCTGTTTATTTGTAAGGTTTAATTTAACAAGGTTAAAATTAAACTTGGATATAAATATTTTTTTATTGAAAGTTGTGAATGATGTGAAATAAAATTAGTCATTATGTTGGGATATGTAAGGGATATGATATAAATTAGTTATTATGTTAGTAATGTATGTAGGATGTGAAATAAAGTAGTTAATTTTTTAATATTAAATTTTATGTGTGATGTGATATGCCTGTTTAAAATTAAATCAGATTAATTTTTAACTGTCAAACAAACGGGACCCTAGTAGTTTGTTCAATCAATCGCCCTTGTCTCCCATAAGGTGCTTCTTGAAGAGATTGAGATGTTCTTATTAGCTACTTGAGCTTGTCTATTTATGCGCGGATGCTAGAATGAAGCATAACGAATTTGAATGCCATAATTTCCGTCAAAGTTGTGTATCATCTTACTAGCAAAATATGTGCCATTATCAATTATCAAAGTCACCGAAACCATTTTTGATAAAGGATGTAGGCCCAAATGAATTCACTTTTTTTGTCATGGGCTAAGTCATTGGTTTGGCTTTTGTTCACTTGGTAAATTAATTAGCCAAGATGAGATACCACTTGTATTAGCGAGCAATTGTAGGCATAGGGCAAAGAAAGTCCAGCCTCCGTATGGCAAAGGACCAAGAAGAGTTGATGGAGGGAAACCGGCCAACTTAATTTATGTTTCGCTTAGTATTGACACTTTGGACACTTCTAAACATACTCAGCATTTTGTTCAATATTCATCTAGAAATCATCTTGTTGCAGAATGTGAGATGCTAGGCTTCTTCCTCTAGCATGAGTGCACTTGCCTTCATGAACTTGTTTGAGCACTTTTTTTGTTACTTCTAGACAAAGGCACTTAGTAATTAGCCTGTAGTATGAGCGACAATGTAGCTGACTATCAGTAAAGACATATTTAGCACATTGGAACTTTAGTTCTCTGTCCTCTGTGAACCATACTTTAGATACTTGACGATTTCATCCATTATAGATAGTTTTGATTGAACACAATAGCCTTTCAATTGATTGAAGCTCAGCACATCTAGGATTTACTGTTGCTAGAAATCCAGGTTTCTGAATTTGGCAAGTTGGTCGACATCCCTGTCTTCTTCTTGTGGAACATGTGTTATGCAAACTCTTTGAAGAACTTGAGAAGCATGTGTACTTTTGATAATTTCTTCTTTAGGATCTTGTCTCTATTGTCAAAAACTTCCTATAACTTGATTCACCACTATAACACCAATGAGCCCTAGTTTTTAGTGTGCTCCACTCTGATTTCTCGGGTGAATTGTAGGACAGCAATTAGCCTTATTTTTCAGTTGCAGGAAACCTGAGCCGAATGGGTTACTTCAGTCCTTTTGGGTTGGGTAGTACAACACCTACACCTAGGGACTTGTTTTCGATGACACCATCCAGATGAAGCATCATGGTACATGCTTTCACTCTTTTGGAGGTGATTTAGAAGTATATATGCTATGAAATCAACAAATACCTGAGCTTTGATTGTAGTTTTAGTCACAAAAGGAATATCAAACTCTCCAAGTTTGATCAACCATTTAAGCAACCAACCAAAAACTTTAGGAGAATAGAGTCCGTGGCGGAGAGATTGATCAATTACTACACCTCAATGGAGTAGGCTAGTTAATATTTCTGAAGTTGCCTAGCTACATTGATGAGGGCGATAACTAGCTTTTCTAGGACTGGATATTAGAGTTCTGCCCTATGAGGATGTGAATAATGTAGAAAACTGACTGCTGAACTCCTCCGTCTAGGCAGACCATGACGATCAAGATGGTAATGTTGGAAGCTCCCAATTATAAGGATGATGAGAGCCTTTTAATTTGAATACTCAATATGGTGTGAAAGTGAGAAATTTCTTTAGTGCAGTAAAAGCACTTTCGCACTCCGATGTCTTTTCAACTTTTTGGAATCTCTAAGGCACTTAAAGAACGACAAGTACATGTCTCCTGATTTAGAAATAAATCAGCCAAGGATCGCTACCATGTCATTAAGCTGTTGAACATGCAAAGAATGTTAACTATGCATGTATGTTAAGGATGGCGGAGATTTTGTCGGGATTGACCTCAATTTCTCTGGAAGAGATAACCCAGGAATTTACCAAAGGGAGCTCTAAAGGTGCACTTCGACGGATGAAGCTTCATCTTATACCTTCGCATGGTGTAAAGGATTCGTTGAGATGTTGACAATGTGTGTCTCTAGGGCAGGGCTTCTCTCCAAAATATCCTTGACACATGCCTCAAAATTTCTACCGCTTTCAATTCTTTGAATACAATGTCCACCATTATTTGATAGGTAGTGCCAACATTCTTTTATCCAAATGATATTACTTTTTAGTACAAAACACCGACATTAGTGATGAAAACAATCTTCTCATCATCCTTCTAGGGTATCCTAATCTAGTGATAACAGAAGAAAACGTCAAGAAAACCTATGTTAGAAAAGCTTTTTGTTTTGTCAACTAGGGTGTTAGTGCGTTGTGGAGGATAGGAGCCCTTTGGGCAAGAGATGGTTAAGTTACGGAAGTCCACACAAATCTTTCATTTCTCATTCATCTGCTTGACTATCATTGCATTAGCAAGCTATTCAGGGTGGTGAACCTCCCCAGATGAGAGTGTCAAGTAGCTTCTCTCGACTTTGATTTGCATGCCTTCATGTTTCTTTTGTCTAGTCATGTGTTTCTTCTTTTTAACCATATTTACATTTGGTAAAACATTCAGTTTATGTTCAATCACTTCCTTGACAATTCTGATAACATTTGAAGGAGACAGCAAAGACATCGATGTATTAGGAAATTAGGGCTGGTTCATTTATTGAATAGGAAATCATTGCAGTATGGGAGGACTTTTTTTCAATTATTCAGTACATGTAAGGCTCTTCTAATCTCCTCTCTCGGATCCAGTTGATCAATGAGAAGCCAGGCGACGATCTGATAAGTCTCAAATGCCTTAATCAGATTGCCCTTGATTGTAACTACACTAGCAAGAGTTGGCGCCTTTGCACAAAGTTGAGGCATGAAAACCACCATGCCGAAGGCAATAAGCATCGATACTCCAGAATGGCGTTGTACCCGAGTTGGCTCTGAGAACAATAAATGTTATCAAATGGTTGGCTACTTCTCTAAGTTTGTCAAAAGTGACAAGAAGCATGGCAAATCCAATGGGAACTATCTTTCTCTAAAGAAACTTGTATGTGGTTCCTCCCTACAGCAAACTTTTAGTTTGGGATCTTCATCTGCATGATGGTGAGATCGTCAACTCGAAGAGCTTTTCTGTGAAGCTTCCTATGTCTAGCAACACCCTTTTGATATTGAAGTTTGCAATCTTGACTGTGGCAATGATGTGATAGTCAAACCCGGTGTCTCGATTAAGCAAGTTTCGACCAAGAAAGTAATAGGGATAAAGGATGAATGTTGGCGGGTAACGCCTCCCACCAAGGTTAATTACTTTCGACTATCTCTAGCATTGATACCAAAAATGGTATCAATCTTCTCGGCGACAAAATTTGAAGGCTTACCCATCTCGTAGGTGAGGTTGATCCAACGAGTGGCTTCCCTGGCACTAATTTTCTCCTCTGTGGGGTGCCTTATGTAACAGTCATGGGTTGTCATGGCCCTTGATCGAGGCAAGAGACTGCCCTAAGTGGCCCTGATCAAGCATTCTCTCGATGTAAGACCTGACAGTTTGGCAATGTTGTCGAAGTTCATGGTTGTAGGTACCATGATACTGATAGTATCTATTTGGATCTACACCCTTGGAAGGATCCATCTTTTTTGAAGCATGAGGCTTTACTTACAGGCAGCTTCATAGGCCTCAGCGATAAAACGATTGATTTCATACTGAGATTTCATAGTAGTGAGGGGCCCAGTCTTTCTAGTTCTTTCCCTAGTTCCTAGCAAAAGTCTTGCGCGGCTTAAAGCCGAAGGGGGCAAAGTTATACTTTTCTTCTTCTTTTTATTCTTTTTTCCTTTGGGGGACTCGTTGTGTGTATATGTACATATTGACTTATATAGTTCAACAACTCGACATAAGCATTGGGTTTCAATAGATTCAATTTATTAACTCGAAGGGTCATTGACTAGCCCTTATGGTAGGTGTAGATGTCTATATCAGGATCTATGTCCCGTGCTTTCCTTGTTGCCTTAAAGGCCATGTTTGATTGTGGGCAAAAAATCTCAAATTTTTTCAAAAATATTTTTATTAATATTTTATATTTATTTCACTTATATATAAATTTAAATATTAAAAATTAATTTTTTTTCACATCTCACACAAATCTTAAAAAAGAAAATAAATTTTATTCACATTCAACATAATCCTCAATAACAAAATAGTTTTATTTTATAACATAATATTAAAATATATATTTTTTATTTTTTTATCTCAAAAAAAAACATCCCCAAAATATACTCCAACTAAATGAGATTAAAGAATTTGTTGTCCTAGTCTCAAATGCTCGCTTTCTTTTATTGTTTGATGTTTTAAAGGTACATGCGAGACTACGAATTTAGATGCCACGAGGAAGCGAGAAAACTCCCGCTTCAGTTGTTCATAGAACTTCATGTATCTACTGGAGGAGCCCAGTCCGCTAGGTGAAAGCTGCTGCCATAGGCTAGAGATGATCAGGTGGCACTTAATTGGGTTGACTTTGGAATATTGTACCATGGATTCGTAACGAGGACACTATAACAGCTCATATTTGATTACTTTCAGATTTGCTCGATCTTGATCACAGATTTAGATTTGGGCTAATTTGGAATGATGTGTTGCTGATTTTGTTGATAGATATTAATTGAAGATTTAGAACTGACTTAAAAAGACGAAGATTTGCCTTAACTCCTATTAAAATATTTTTTTATTTAGCTAATTGTATTTGAAAGTTTATTTTTTGTATTTAATTTTATTTTCGTATTGTCATATATTGGAATCTTTATATAAATAGGTTGCCTCCCATTGTAACAGTTAGTTATTAGTGTTGAATGAAATGATGTTTGAGTTTTCTCATAACCTAAACCCGGGTTAAAGAGTCGATATCTTGGATAAAGAAGGGTGACAGCTAGTCTTGGGTGAAAATCTTTCAAGTAGTTTAGTTATTCTTTTATTAAAGAAAAAATCTTTTCTTCTTTGTTCAACCTCTGCAATCTCGCCATCTCTGGCTCACAGATCCTACTATTCTGCCTCCTCTTTGCAGTCGCCAGCACCACCTCAGCCTCATCAGCACGCCTCCGAGCCTACGCCCTATTCACAATTGTTGCCATGTTTGCTCTTGCCAACTCACGCTTGAGATCGACCAGTGCATAACGAACTTCATGTCGCTTAATAGATCTGTCTGACGTAAACCAAACTGATTCTGTGATACCAAAGTATCACAACATAACTTATGCTCGATCACCTTCTCCTAAAATTTTAAAGTATAACTCATTAATTTAATTTCTTTATGATTAGCACAATATTATACATCATATTTATTATTGTATATAGGTACAAATGTACTTTTTTTTAATTTTTTTTTTATATTTTTTTAGTCTCCAAAATCATATCAAACAATGTAGTAAGCCAAAAAATTCCTTCATCTCTTATACATTTCTAAATTTCTATTAGATTATCATCCTGTCCTACGGTTTTTCTACATTTTATTTTCTTTAAAGCCTCACAAACTTCAGCTTTACTAATATATCGAATGTATGAGTAATTTTTATTTTTTTTTATGCTAAATTTAGTAAGATCAATCGTGTTATCAAATCGTCATTGAAAAGTACTTTTTGATTATCACCTTTAATACATTTCAGTTAAGTCTTTAGTTTTTATCTCTTACCTTTGCGAGCTTGTATATTATTTTTCTTTTTTTAGTATCAAGATTCTTATATATATCCTGAAAAGCCACATGCTCTACATTACAGATAGTTTCTTTGGATTCTCATCGAGCAATTTTATGTCTCTAAATTCTCTATATTTTTATATTTATATTAATATTTATAACAGACTTTTTTTTCCTTAAAATCTTATTTTCATAAATTTATCATTTAGAAAATATTTTGAGCTTAATTAAAATAATTATTATTTAATTTTGCTAATTATAAATATAAATCATCTTTTTATATAAGTATAAAAAGGGCCCTAATCAATCAAATGATCGATCAACAGGATGTTCAACCAAAATTACACTTTAGCAATGATTGATCAATCATTAATCACCCTTTGGCCCTATTTGGCGCGAGGACTAAATTCAAGATCAAAATGATAATAGTTTAAAAAACAATAAGAATAATAATAAATAATTTTTTTTAATCATTCTAAAAAATTCAATATAAAAAAATATTATTTTACTTCACATACTCAATAATTTTTGATAAAAATATCAACTTTATGAGTATTTTGATTTAGGTTTATATTAAATTTTTGTGGAATGATTAAAAAAATTTATTTATTATCATTATTATTATTTTTAAACTAGTACCATTTTGGTCTTGAATTTAGTTCTAGTGCCAAACATGTCTTTAATTGATTAACTAATTGATCAAATACTATTCATCAGCCTTAAACCATTCTGCTATCTTTTGCTTGATCTAACACATTTTTAATCGATCTAAACTCAACATATCCAATATCTAATAATGTCTTAAGTGCACATAACATGATCTAAACATCTCCTAGCACTCTAATAATAATTTTACAATATTTTTACTAACATACAAATATAAACTTTTCTTGATCTCAAAAGGCTCATTTATCAGTCTTGATCACTCCAAACATCACTCGAGCTTGATTTCATTTCCTAAGTTTTTTTATTTTAACCATTATGTGGAACAAGATATCAATAAATCAAGCCTATTAAACTCAATAAATTAATAGTTGCCAACTAACTTAAACATAATCACAAACATTGAAACACGTGATTTTACAATAATCTCCCTCTTTTTTGTGTTTAGCAACATCATTTAAATTAGATTAAAATAATAAAGTACATGGATGTTACAATAGTGATAATGTATATGAACAATTGTAAACTCCGCCTTAATCATACATTTTCACACGAAGATATGAAATTCTAACTTAAGCACTTACTTTTTCCCTCTTTGACAAACATTCAAAATATGTTTAATAGAGTAAAAATATGTGCCAAAGATTCACATAAAGATGTTAAAAATTTTATTTAAAAATCCTTATTAAATTACTTGCTCTTAAATTCAAAAATATATGGAATAAATTTAAAATCAAAATCTACTCGAGCATGTGTAATGATGTTATTCTATCCCTCTTAACAACAACAACAACAACAACCAAGCCTTAATCCCACTAGGTGGGGTCGGTTACATGAATCTTTTGTTTCCATTGTGCTCTATCAGTTACCAAATTCTTATCTAAGTCTAAGTAACTAAGATCACTCTTTATAGTTTCTTGTCATGTCTTCTTTGGTCTCCCTATTCCTCTTTGTATATGGGCAAAATCCAATAAATCAATTTTTCTAACTGGAGCTTCAATCGGCCTACGATTTATATGTCCAAACCATCTAAGCCGACTTTCTCTAAGTTTATCCTCAATTGGTGCAACACCAACTTTCTTTCGGATATACTCATTTCTCATTCTATCCCTCTTAAATACACAAAATAATTTTTAGAATAAACAAGTATTTTCTTAAGATAAGTGTATTGAATTTGTAATGTTGATATCAACTTATCTTGTAACACTTCCCTTAGTCTTTATTAGAGATAATTAACAGCATGAATGGCATTCATCAGATCATTTTCAATTTGCATGCTGAGAGAGAAATATGTACTAAAAAGAGATAAGCAAGAAATACTGTTTCCCTTAATAATGTTTGATTATGAAATTACTCTCTTAAAAGGTAATTTGAGCACAATCAGAAAGGATTGGCTGGAACCAAAGCTTGAAAGAATAAATGTGAAGAACACCTCTGACATGCAACACAATAGAGATATAAAATTGAACTAAATGATTCCATGAATTTAAGAGCACAATGAGAAAATAAGAATAATAGTATGCTAACTGTCATCTCTCCTGCATAAAAAATACAAGCAATTATTCACTTCTTTTTCTACTTGAAAAAGTACTTACTGCATTATTAATATGGAAGATGATATTTGAAGCAAATATACAATTCAGATATGAGTTCATAAGTAAATATTTAAACTACTTATCTTATTCAAATTATTTTATCTTATCTCTCCCCTTGATATCGATTCAATCTCATGAGCAAATAAAACTAATTCTTAGTCCAAAAAAATGTATGCTTAACATGTGAAAATAACCAAATAAAGATAATACATATTATGAGAAATTAAAGATCATGAAAAATAGTATTGAACAGTGAAATAATCTCATATTCTGTTATAGAACATGCTTTGATTGATTGCTTGATCGATCAGAAAGTTTGGTCGATTAAAGATAGATGACAATTTTGTTTGATCGATCAACTCTAATCATGTGGCTTAGAGTAGGCTTTGATCAATCAAGTTGTGTACAGTCAATCACTGTTCAATCAAATTCTGCAATTGCTTGAATATGAAATTTTCAAACAACAACAATAATTAAGTTTTTATCGCACTAAGTGGGATCGACTACATAAATCCTTTGTACTTTGCGAAATAACAAATTCTTATTTTATTCCAAGCATATAAGATCAATTCTTATAGTTTTTTGTTATATTTTTTTTTACTTTCATCCTTTTTTTTCCGTAGGCAAGATCCGGTAATCTAGCTTTTTTACTGGAGCTTCTATCGGCTTATGATTTATATGTCCAAGTTATTTAAGTTGACTTTCTGTGAAGTTATTCTCAATTGAGGCTACTTCTCATAATTATACTCATTTCTTATCTTCTTCTTTTGTATATACTCACTCATCCACCTTAACATCTTCATTTCTGTTATACTTATTTTATTTGTTTGTTTCTGCTTTGTAGGCCAATATTCGGCATTATATAACATTGCTCGTCTTACAATTATTATATAAAATTTATCTTTAGATTTAAGTAAATTTTTTTTATCATACAATACACTATATATATTCCTCCATTTTATTCATTTTGTTTGGATTCTATTAATGACATCACTATTTATTTCACCATCATTTTGTGCTACTATTGCAAGGCATCTAAAGCGCTCCCTCTTTCTAATAATTTGATCACCAATTGTCACATTCTCAATGCAATTATTTTTTTCTTGACTAAATGTGCACTCTATAGATTTAGTTTTTAATTTACTAAGATAAAAGTTTTTAGATTCTAACGTATTTTTTCATAACTTGAGTTTCGTCTTAGCACATTCTGTAGTCTTATCAGTGGAGAGAATATTATTTGCAAATAGCATACATTAAGGTTCTTTTTTAAAATATATTTAGTCAAAATTTTCATAATTAATGTAAATAGATATAAATTTAAAGCTGACCTTTAATATAAATCAACTAAAATAAGAAAATTCTTACTCAAACTTTTTTGTATCTGAACACATGTAACAGACTTTTTATATGCGTTTTAAATAACTTGAATGTAAGTAATACAAGTCTTTTTTTATGGCCATTCACATACTCCTTAATTCTTCGATTACATACTAAATCACTTATTTTTTTACTTTACAGCTTAACCCCACATATTTTTCAAAAATAATATATTTATGCCTTTTTCAAGATTTTTGAAAGATGTTTTTTGCTAATTATAATTATTTGCATGCTTATTTCTAATGACATGTATATGTTATATATTATAAATATGTTTGTGAATATATGTATGCCGCTAGTTAACTTTTCTTGAAAACTCTCTAAAGTATTTTTCTTGAGATTTTATCATAATTTTTTTTTTAAATTAATAAAAATTAAATGTAGGTCTTCTTTTATCTTTCTAAATATTATTAAATCTCTTATTTTATAATAGATCTACGTAGTATAAAATCAAATTGATTCTATGACAATCTAATATCACGACGTAATCTATGCTCGATCACCCTCTCCTAAAATTTTAAAGTATGGTTCATTGATTCAATTCTTCTATAATTGACATAATTTTATACATCTTTTTTGTTCTTGTAAATAGGTATTAATGTACATTTTTATTTATTTATTTGGTATTCATTTAGTTTTAAAAATCATATTAAATAATTTAGTGAGCCAAGAAAAACTTTCATTCTATATATTTTTAAATATCTATTAAAATATCATTCAGTTTTACTGTCTGCTATACTTTATTTTTTAAAAAATTCTCTCAAACTTTAACCTTTCTAATACGATGGATGTAAGAAATTTTTATATTCTCTTTGGATGCAAAATTCAGTAAGATCAGTTGTATTATGACAACTATCATTGAAAAACTTTTCAATGTAATCCATCTATCTATGTTTAATATCTTTTTCCTAAAAAGTACATTTTGATCCTCATCTTTAGTATATTTTACTTCAGTCATGTTTTTAATTTTCTTATCTCTTATTTTAACAAGCTTGTATATTTATTTTTTGCATTTTTTAGTGTCTAGCTTCTTACATTTATTCTCAAAAGTCACATTTTTGTCATTTAATTTTTTCTTATACATCTTCTTTTCACTATCAAGCATTTTTATTATTTGGAGCTTTTCTTTTAAATTTTTAATATATTATTTGCAATCTTATAGATGCAGTTAGCAACCATCAATCATATAAAATCCGTTTCCTTTTCAATGTCCAACTGCTTAAGTTTTAGAACCTTCTTCTTGAAGATATTTTTATTCTCATTCTTTAAATTTTACTATCGAGTTTGAGGGCACTATTTGGACTTACTATTCCTTCTCCAGTTAGGGGTGACAATGTGTACCTGTACCCGATTAAACCGCCCCGCCCCTAATGGGACGGGTATGGGTACTAAAATTTTACCCGCGACCCGCAACCCGCCCCGCCCCGCCCCGCCCCGTTATGAAATGGGGCGGGTTTGGGTATGAATCAATTATCCCCCCCCCGCCTCGCCCCGTCCTGTTATGCATATGTTTTTATTTTTTCTTATATAGGCTTATATAGAGTCAAATAAAAAGAGTGTATTGAAAATGAAGAAATATAAGGCCTTGTTTTCACAGTGTAATATTCACCATGTAGTTACGATTTTTATTGTTTCAAATAGAGTAAAATAATTCTATTTTCATTAACATTAGTGAGGAAATGAGACGGGGAAGGGCGGGTACAGGTTTGTGAAAACTAAAATAGGGGTAGGGCGGGACGTGGCGGAAACGGGTGTGGGGCAGGTATGGGTAATGAATAATATATAGTGGGGCGGGTATGGGTATTGATAAACCCGACCTAAACCCGCCCCATTGCCATTCCTATCTCCAGCACTTTATTTTAAAATGTAAGACCATTAATCGATGTTAAGTAGTTAAGTATTCATTTAGAATGATTTTACAATTTTTACAATCGAAGCGTTCTCGTTTTATAAGAAAATAATTAATCTACATTCTTGATGAATTATTCTTATAAGTGAATAATAAGCCCATCTCTTTTCTTGAATAAAGTATTAGTAATTAAAAAATCATAATTAAAAAAACTTTAAAATAGTTTAACCCTCTTCATTAGTCTTCCCAAAATTATAACCACCATGACTGCTATTAAATTCCTCAGTAATGCTTCCCACGTGCCCATTGAGATTCCCTCTGATAAATATTCTTTCATCTTGAGGTATCCATTATACCAACTCTTCTAAATCTTTTTAGAATAATTTCTTTATACTTACATTCAAATCTACCTGGGGGCATATACACTTATAATATTAATAGTCATCTCATTGATAATTATTTTTAAAGCTATAATTATATTTTTATTCCTCTTGTATTCCACTATATGATCTTTCAAACTCTTGCCGAGAATTATACTTACTCCATTCATAGTCTTATTCTTACCCAAGTATCAAAGTTCGAAGCGTAAGTTATCAATTTCTTTGTTTGTCTTCTTGACCTATTTCGTTTCCTGATGGCACAAAATATTAATTTTTCTATAAACCATAATATTTACTAGCTTAATTAACATGCCTGTCAGAGTGCTTATATTCGATGTCTTTAATTTAATCTTAGTGTCTTGAACTAACTTCTTTATCTACATCAGTTTTTGATGTGAAAATTCTTACTCACTTATTACTACACTCGAATGCCGATGTGATGGCCTTTGTGCACTTTTCACTGTATTCAAGTAATACAGTGTGTCACTTCCTAGGAACACTCTAGTTTTAACACAATTTTTTAAAGAATTCATGTCATGTTTGTTTGATAAGTTTTACGCCAGGTATTAACTGTCTAACCTAACTCTTCGTGTTCTCATCCAGGACTGGAAAATCTGAAATTTTCATCTATATTTCAAAAAATCATAAGAAATTCAAATTAATTTCAAGAAACATGAATTTTTGAGGCATGCAGGTCTAATATTATGGTCTATACATGTGGAAATAATTTGAAGTCAATCCAATGCAAAATAACTGTTTTAACCCTCTTAAGTTGTTTGGTCTAAAAATCATCATTTTTAACTAATCCAACTTTATAAGTTAAAAATGAAATATCTTCAAATACAGGAATGTAACATATTCAAATACATTTAAATCCTTAAAGTATAATCAGGTAAAAATATTAGCATTTATCAAAATAGCTTTTTGGCTCTATAAATCCAATGTTAGCCTTCCTATAGAATCAAATTTATTTAAAAACTTTCAAACTCATTGGAAAGCTTTCAGATTCCTCATCATAGATATAATATGCATGTTTAAAAAGAATTTAAGTCAAAATATCAAATAAAGTCAAAGATGAATCTTTGTTCCCTTGAAGGCTTAGTATTTCAAACCAAATAATCAAAGTTAATTCAATCTACTAGCGAACATCAAAACTAATTCAAATTTATTCAAATAAGTAAAATACGTATATTCAAACCAGCTTTTAAAGAAATTTCAACAGTAAGCTCTTGGGTCCTTCAAATTTCAATAATGCAAGTCAAGAATTCAAAGTAGTTTAAATTCTTCAAATTACACTAATAACCATACAAACATGTTTCAAATGATGAAATGTACATGAGCAAGTTGAATTTCAAGTGAAAGTATGCTTTTATGATATAATGAGATAAATGTGCATGTATAATACAATGGAGGAGCCATAATATAAAGCATTCAATATTCTTTACATATCATGCATACCCTTAAGTTGACTAATATACAATTAACCTAACATGATTATATTTAAAACATGTAAACTTACATAGCATATTATCATAATAATGTTGAATAAATTGGAACACCATCTATTTGATTTAGATAGAAGCTTGTTAGTATCTCTCTTCATATGTTTTTTCACCTACATGGAGAAATCAAGTTTTTGAATACCCAATATGCTTTAGGTCCACCCGAATTAGTTAAGGATGCCTTTGACACCCAAACCATAATTGTCTTCTTCAATAAATGATTTCTACTAACATTAGAATGCATGGATGAACCTATATGAGATTTCACTTCTACCAATGACAGGAGTATATGGCCTATTGGTGTAGGCTTGATCAAATCCTATCCCAGACCTATTGTAAGAGTCTATTTGGTTAACATCATATTTAAGGACTTAGAGCCACTAGTAAATTTCTTTAAGTCATTTTGGAAGCCTTCTATAGTTGATTCAAATTTAATAACTTTTATCTCCAAATCTTTATATTTGGCCTTTAATTCTATATTTTTCTTCTTAACCTCCTCAAAATTAGAGTTGCTATAAATGTCAGGCATAAGAGAAGTAACACATGGAATGCTTTTCAAGATTTTCAAATGAGATGTTTGAAATAGAATCAATATGAATAGCATCACACTGTCTCAATCTCATCATGAATTTTTACCTTATTGTTAAAAGGGGTTGTCAAGGCAAGGAGGGTCATATGATTTCCCAAGATACTTTCATTGGATAAATAAGTTGAATCGGGATCCTTTTGGATCTCCTTAAAATCCTTCTTCTTTCATTTGCTCTCTTGTTCTTTGAGATTAATTCATCTTGTACTTTAGCATTCTCCTTGGAATCCCTTAGGTTCTCCATATAGCATAATAATTTCATTCAGCATATCTTTAGCTACGGTATGTGTATCTAACCTATTTATCACTTCTGTAGTGCGCTATATTGAAGGGTGTTGATTTCTCTTGCATTAGCCATAAATTTATTTCTATCTTGGTTGGTCTAATCCTCCAAATCTAATTCAACACCACTAAAACGCCTAGGTGCTTGAAATCCATTCTTAAGGCCTTGTTTGGGTTTGATACCATTTTGGTCATACTAAAGATTAAAATGGTTTATTCATTATAAAAATTTAAAATATAATATTAAAATAATTTTTATAATATCATATACAACTTTTAATATAAAAATATCTATTTTATTTCACATCGTCAGTCCTACACACGTTATACTTAATAGATTATTAATCACTAGCTAATTTAAATATGATTACAAACATCAAAATATATGATTAAACAATAATCACAATGAAAAAACCAATAGTAATCTTGCAGGAGGAGAGCGGCTCAACGAGCATCACAAAGGGAGGTGTAAATATCAACCATCCTGAAAAATCTAGAATGCTTGACCTTGAGGAATGCCATCCATGGGATGATGTTTCACTGGCCTGAGGTAGATGAGCACCATGAAAGAATGGTAGTCTATTGGCGTTAAGCGTGACTATTATCGGGTGAATCAGTATGGTAGTAAGAGGAGTGGGCTACGGTGGTGAGAATTGGTGCTTTAGGCCTCAAGACAAGAGCGGTCTTTGAGCCAGGAGGATGTTGGTGTTAGCTATTAGATTATGCTGAGATTGCCAGCTAAGGGTTTGGGAGTTGAGGGCACCAGAAAATTGGGTTGCATGTTGAATCCAAGGTGTAGGCGCATAGATCTCCTAGGAATAGAAAGGAAATAATTTTGGGGCTAAAACAATTGGAGCCACTGATAGCTCAGGTTTCGGGTGTCACTTGCTCTTGAACAGTATCGATTGGCGCTACCTTCACCTAGGCCGGAGAAGCCGAATGAACCAACTGATGAGGAACTTGTGTAGCCACCTATGTGGTTGCGAAGATTACCGAAGAAATTGAGTATGGATGAATAGGTGTCTCCTATGGTCTTCATTGTCAGGGTAACTGCGTAGTAGAATGGCACAGATTTGCACCAATATGGTTGTCTAGGCTTCAACCATTTCGTTCAATAGTCGCGTTCAAGCCTTCAACCATTTTGCATAACTGATCTGTCTGCTGGTCATAAGATGATGAAGTAGTCACATTGTTCTTGCCTTTATTATGTAAGACAGAAGTATGTGCATGAAGCTTGGTCTTGGGAGATTTTTTTATAATAGGAGTAAACATGCCTATTTTTAAATTTTTTTAACAATCACTTTTATATCGTTAATTAATTCATTAATCGTATTTATTATAAAAAAAATTTCCTATGAATTTATGATTTATTAAGAAATTAATTGTTGTCCATGAGGTTATGTATTATGTTCGTTAACACTAATGAATCAATTCATGCTCGGACTGGGATTAAGCATATTTGGAACTGCGAATTCCCCGCTAATTATTACTATAATTTTGATAGCTTGCATATTGATTAACATTAATTTTTTTTTGTAATTGGAAGCATATTCCCTAAATCCATCGTGAATGTGGCATCATATTAGAAATCCATGGTAAAAATTCAGACTTACATAGAGTTTATTTATACTTAGCACATTTTTCTTCTTATATTTAAAACATAATGGCATCTTATGCTTTTTCTTATAAGTGTTGTTATTTTGATGTGAAATATGTTATTTTAGTGTGGCTATCAAATTATTTCTTATGTATTTCTTTAAAATATATAATAATGACTCAAGATATGTAATTAGTTATCTTTAAAAAATTATTGTATTTGAATAACATAACAGATAGTTAAGATGTTCAAAAGGCAGACTATATCTACATGACACGTGCCATAGTGATACTCACAAGCAAGTAAGAAAAAAATAATGTATTAACCTGTCTTTTTTTTAGGAGTTGCCCGATCTTTGGGATGCTCCTAAAGAGAAGTCGCTTGATCTGCCTGAATGTTGGGTGATTCCTTAAACATGTTTTATTTTTAAATTTTTTTAACAATCACATTTAAATTGTTAATTCAGTTGCTAATCTCGTTTATTATGCAAAAAAAAACCCTTGGTTTGGTGGGATCATTCACCTCTTGTGGTCACGAGGAAGGAGATCATCTACTTAGAAGAATTCCTACATTAGGGCACTAATATGTTAACTAGAGAATGGTTGAGTCTTGAGAGGTAGCAACCTAGAAAACATGCCCTATTGCTAGGAAGAGAAGAAGGAGGGAAAGAGAGGACATGCTGAAAAACACAAAGATATATGTTTTTTGGCAAGATCTTTCCACATCCACTGGCCAATCCAATAGAAGATTCCACTAATGAAGAAAATGAGGTTCACCAAAGGCCATTATAAAGTACTTTCTCTCAACAGCGGAAAAGAAGAGGACCTCCCAATTTATAAGCAATGAGTAGATCATGGAAATCCAGAAGAGGTTGATCATACCTGACTTTCTACCTGTCCCATGATCTGTAAAAGTATGATAGAGATTGATAGTAACCAAATATTCCTTGAGTGGACAGAGGATGTGATGTTTTCCATTGGATATATTTCCCGTAGACACCTATAGTTATTTGTAGTGGATAATATGAGTCTAGATTATCTATATGAGACATAGAAGATTTTCTCCGATTGATCCTCCTTTTGATCTGCTAAAGATGTCTTTGTGTCGGAGATTTGTGGGTTGAGTGAAATGAATTGTTTCCCAGCTAATCATGTCAGTTAGCAATTGAATTGGGATCTTGGCTTGGTTTGGTTGTGTGGATTATAATTGGGTCCTTTTTGATGGTTGAGATTTGACTGTTGCTTGACCAATAAACAATTAGATTGTTCTCCTTATTGATTCTCGTGAAATTGAGTGATGTGTTGTCTGTTGGCATGTATATTGCTCCCACAAAGTTGAGGACTTGCGATGAAATATGTTCTGTTTGACAATTATACTTCATTCCAGGTCTATCATGACACTAGTGAGGGAAAAAAGGTCTGCACCTACTATAACATAATCACGGTTCCAGCTATCCTGATTATTGATCCTATCACTGGGCAAAAAATGCGAGCGTGGACTGGCATGGTACATCCAGAACGCATGTTGGAGGTAATTGGTGTCGGAAATCTTTTAATTTTGCCATTATGTTGGTCAATTTAGGTTCTTACGCTGAAGAAACTGTTGTTCAAATAAGCTTAACTTTGTATGAATGGCTTCACCTAATTTTCAAAGCGCTCTTCTTTAGGATCTGCTCCCATTTATGGAAGGAGGACCAAAAGACCACCATGTTTCTGTTCCTCTCAAAAGACGGAGGGAAGGAACTGTTGATTCTTCAAGTGGTTTATCAGGTGTAGTAATTATTTTAAACTCCCATATAGAAGGTATTTTTTTCTGATTACTGGGCAAGATATCCATGATTTTTCATATTGGACTAGTATGAAGATATGTTCTTTATTCATTCCTGTTTACTGGGCAAGGTATCTTTTATCTTTTATTATTTGCCCGTGCGTAGAAGATGAGCACTTAGTTTAGAGATTCCAGAGTAAAAGCTAGTACTCTGTTTAGAGCTTGCTCACTCTTGCTGTAGATGACTATTGCTTTCCTAGTTCTACGTATCATTGGATTTCTTTTTTATTTAATGATAGTTAACCATTGCTTGTCCCATAACTAAAATTTTCATGTGGAAATCGAGTATCCAGTTGCATTAAACTATATACAGAAAGCATTTTGTAAATCGAGTATCCAGTTGCATTAAACTATATACAGAAAGCATTTTGTTTGGAGTATGAAGGTCCAAAAATCTGCTTTCTGTGTGATTTTCATAACACGCCAGTCCTACAAGTGATATCAGAGCTCAAGCTTATCGGTTTGAGTGTCCTGAAAGCCATTGCCTTACTTGACTCTGAGGAGAACCTACTTTTCCACCCTCATTGTTAGAGATTTCGTAGCACTGGCACGCACTTAGTCCTACAATTCTTCTTATCATGCAATGACAAGATGTTACATGAACTCTCCTCATACCACACAATCTTATGACACTAGCTGCTTATTGGCACGAGACGGATTTGTGTTTTGAACTGTTACTCCCATTAATGGTGCCCTTGGAAATTTCACTGCAGATAAGGTATTTGAGGAAGAGGATGAGGAACTGCTTATGGCTGTTGCAGCTTCATTGGAAGGAACAAAGGACCCTGGAGGGTCAGCTATTAATGTCAAGGACAAATCTGAAGATGCAGAAAACAGTGCTAACAAGAAGCCTGTATATCCTCCCCTCCCTGAAGAACCAAACGGAAAAAGGGAGCTGCTTTGCAGAGTAGGCATTCGTCTTCCGGATGGGCGGCGAGTTCAGAGGAACTTCCTTCTCACCGACCCGATTAAGGTTTGAATATCCTTCAAAAAACTTGCATTTTTATCGTGTATTTCATCAAGCATACACTTCATCCCTTGATTTTGCAGTTATTGTGGTCCTTCTGCTCTTCCCGTCTGGCTGACACAGGATCTCGATCTTTCCACTTCACACAAGCAATTCCTGGAGCTTCCAAAACTCTTGAATTCGACAGCAACATGACATTTGATGAGGCGGGACTCTCGAATTCAATGATTTCCATGCTGTGGGATTGAAATCTCGTCTTAGTAAGCTTAATTTGCTTCTTGGTGTGTTCTATCTGAGGATAAGTGCTGGAGTGCAAATTGCTGTAGTTTCTTTGTTTGAATTGTTATTTAACTTTGTCTATATGATTGCAGAATAACTATCATATCTTTTGTTGTGGACCCATAATATCTCATTTGCAAAAAGCACAAGTGATATTCGAAACTGTACACAAGCTGTCTATCTTTCCAATGGGCTAAACATTTGTGGATTTAATGTTTGTCATGCTTATTTTGGCAAGCCCACTAAATACGAGAAATAATGGAGAAACGATGATTTTGGGACTGTTTTGTTCAATGTTTTTGTTTGTTTTTTCGAAGAAAATAATTATCTTGTTCGATGATATGTTCAGATAGTGTATCGTCTTAAAGTGATATCTAAATGTTACTTAAAAAATCTATGAATATGTTGACAAAAACTGGGGAGTTGCAGAATTTATAGTGATGGACATAGGGTTGTTAAGGGTAAATTATAATTAGATTTCTTTGTTATGATTAATAATAAGAATCTTCTGAGTGTACTTGCAGTGCTTGTACTGACAGCATTCATGCATTTTTTTTCTTTGAAGGAATTCATGGAACTGAAACCATACATCCTTTTTTTGTCCTTTATTACCATCTGTGTACAATTGGATTGTATTATTGCACGAAACTAATTATTTTGTTCTGCCATATTGTTGACATAAGAGATTTGAGTTCTAAGAATGAGCGGCGCGTAAGGTTTTCTATAAGTGCAGTTAGCATATAACAGAACCAAGAACCATCGAATTTCAAAGAACCAAGAACCATCTATAAGAGGACGCAAGATATATGGTGGTCTAGGACCAATCCTCTTATGTCCACCAGAGGATGAAATAGAAATTTTCACTACTAATCAAGTATTGTCTTTTGATTGTTACAAGATTAAAGCAGAAGAAAAAATACAAGAATTATGTTACTCACAGGGAGATGACGATCTCCGATATGGTTGAAGCTTTTGAGGTAATTGGGGCCCAAATTTTAATAAATTGAATTATTAAAATTTTATAAAGACAATCATGATTCCATATTTTGTTTATTCATGCTCATTATATTGAGGTTACATTATATTATTTTCATTGTTTTTAAATGCTGAATACGTTGGGTCTGTTAAGTTTGTATGCTTCGTTAATTTTGCTCCTTTATTATTTCGGATATTATTTTATCTATAGAGTTTATTTTAACGCTCTTGTCATATTATGACAGGTACAATACTTGATGCATATGGTTAGAAAAAGGTAATGAAAAAGAAAGATGAGGCTGCATAATATCAAGTTTTATTTACTGTAATTTAGTTTTATTTAGAAGAACTTATTTCTGTTTGGTTGGCGTTCATGTTGGGTATGATTATTTTTTTAAAATAAAATTGCTCATATAATTCTCAATATATTAATTAATTTTATTTAATATTTTCATAATTAACTAATTTTATTTATCATATATATATATATATATTTCAAAAATTTTGTATTTTTTTATAAATAAATTAAAAAAAATAATCATGATCAATTTGAGCACCAACCAAATAGAGGCATTGATAATGATAAAAGTGTAATTTTTGGTTATTTTGATAAAGAATTTAAAGATTTTGTGAAATATGAAATATGAAATATATAAAAAATAATTAAAATAATTTTTTATTTAATTTATTATAAAATAAAATATAAATGATATTTTTAATAATTTTTATTTATTATTTATTAAAAAATTTATTTATTTATTATTATTATTATTATTATTTTTAAATTAATATTATTTTGATTTTTTGATTTTCGCGGTAGACAGACTATTTGCTTCTGTTTTGAGGCCCTCCATGTATATATATATATGTTATATTTATATTTATGCATAATATTATAAAATATATAATATTATATATTATATTCATACATTATGGATTGCTTTTTCCTCAAGGCAAACCGGCCTTGGGGTCATAATAGTGAAATTATAATTTAATCTCATATTTTTTTCCCTTTTCACTAAGGTCCTAAATCATTAAATTTAAAACTGCTTTAATTAAATTTAATTTTAAACTTCTAATAAACCTTTCTATCAAGTCCAAATTCATTTCAAACAATTCGTAAATATTTCTGATGGGTCTAAATAAATTCAATATACATAAATGAGAATTGAATATGATTAAATCATCGTATAACTTTTAAACATGTTTCTTTTAATTAATATAAAAATATTATTAACACATTTTAATATTTATAATTAACTCCTAATTATATTTGATTTATAATAGTTAAAACCTTTTAGACAAATTCTTATTTTGATAATTTTGTAATAATAAAAGTATAAATAATGATTATTGCATAAAATATCTAAATAGATAATTTTTTTGTTGGCATCTAAGAAATTTTTTTAAATTTTAAAAATTTCAATTTTACTCTCGCCTCTCCTCTGCATGCTCTCTCCCCCTTTATGCATCTCTCTTTCTCTCTCTCGCATGAGGATACATAAAATATTTAAAATTATATTTTTTATCATCTAAAAAATATTTTATTTTTTAAATTTTAAAGTTTTAATTTTTCCTTCATCTCTCCTTTGCTTGCTCTCTCTCTCTCGAACGAAGAGTCCATAGTTTGTCTCTCTTTCTCCTTTCTTTTTCTATTTCACCTACTCCTGTAAGCGAGGGGGCAAACCTCCCACCCCATTTTTCCTCTTTTTTCTCTTTTTGTCTCTCTCTCTCTTGCTTTTGTAGGAAAGTAGGTTGAGGGACTGCAATGGAGAATGACTTTAAAAAGTGGAGTGAAGGGTGGCAGTTGAAGAGAGGTGGTGTTGACAAGGAGGCCGAAGAGGGTAATGCAAATGAATATGTGAAAATGATATTTTTAAAAATTTGAAAAAAATATGAAACATAAAACTGAAAAATTGTTGGATAAATTATATGAATTTATTAGAAAGTTTTTAAAAATTATAAGAATGTACTTAGTAATTAATTAAAAAAAAAATTAATAATTAATCCTTTTAATAATTAGTTATAATGTACTTAGAAATAACTTGAATATTTTACAGTGATTATTGTTTTAAAAGTCCTCGTCAATTTTTAAAGAAAAAGTTATATTTTATTTACTCAATTATTAAAATACCTTTTGAGAAGGCGAAGTGAAATAAAATAAATTTTAATATAAAGAATTTTTGGGCCAAAAGCTGCTGCGAGATTCTCCGTGGTGGACGCTCGGGCTCGACGGGGTCTCAGTCTACTGCTTCTACTCCCCTGTCGTCAGTTTTCCAGCATCTGATTCCCTCTTCTTCCTTCTTCCCTAAACCCCCGTCTCTCTCCCTGTCCCCACTCGCAGCGGTGCAACTCCGTGGAGAAGCTGAGCTTCTGTGTCACGCTCCCTGTCCGCTTCCTCGGTGTCGAAAATCTGGAAGAAGAATGAGGAATTGGAGGGATAGGAGTACAAGATGATGATCTTTCGCTAGGGTTTTTCCGTGATCTTAGTATGGGGACTAGGGTTCCTGTCCCCCACCCGTACAGCCTCAGGCCCGCCAGCTCCTTCATCGGAGGATCCCTGCACGACCTCAACACCGTGGAGACGCGCACCGGCGAGATCGACGGGATCAGCGACGTTGATCGCGACGCCGTCACCGAAGACAGCCTCGGAAACGACGATGAGTCTACTTCTGTGGTGCGCAGCCTGATATTTCTCTTTTATGGCTTATCTATCTGTTTTGGGTGCTACAACTGCTGCCCTGCGTGATTTCATCGTGTTTGTGATTGGTGAACTCCTGGCTCCTCTAATTTTGTTTGTTTTTGTGCGCCAGGACTGCATACATGATTCGTATAGGAACTCTTTGCCTCTGCATGGTGTTGGAGTTGATGAAGAAAGATCTGATCTCGAAAACAGTGGCAGGCTGCCAAGCCCAAGTTATAGCACTCTGATAATCGAAGGTAAACTGTTTGGCTCATTTAGAAATTTTTATGTTGAATTAATTTCGGAAATATTGGAAGTGCCTGGTTCAAAATACCGTTTTTCTTGCCTTCTGAGCAGATGTTTCGCCAATTGAGTCTGCAAGGGCAAGGTTCCTGCAAATAGTTATTGAACATTTTGTTAAGGAGAATGTGGTGGAAGTTGGCGACTCTTCTGATGTTTCCTACGGCCATGGGCATGATAAAAACAAAAGAAAACTGCAGGAAGTTCTTTATGAAGGTGATCCAAGGTTCGTCTTGCCTTTGATGTATGTGGCCAATTTATATGAGACTTTAGTTAATGACGTGAACGTCCGGCTTTCTTCCTTGGATGGGATCCGTGAGAAGACTATTGGAGTAGCTCTTGAAGCCGCTGGTGGCTTGTACAGAAAACTTGTTAAAAAGTTTCCTAGGAAAGGTTTGGAGCTTAAATTGTGTGTAGCAGTTTTGTAAACAAATGATTTAGTTATCTGACTAATGTGTCAGTATCCTTCTGTTGTTCTAGGACCATGTAGCTTCAAGAGAAGAGAATTGGCCACTTCTCTTGAGACAAGGACAAGATTTCCTGAGCTAGTTGTACAGGAAGAAAAGCGTGTTCGTTTTGTAGTAGTGAATGGATTAATGATTATTGAGAAGCCAAATAGTTTGTCTGTTGCGGATGCAGACTGGTATGTGCTAATAAAAGTGCCTTTTAACTTCTTGTTTTTAAATTAACAGTTTAATTACTATCATGGATGCAATCATGCTTGGTTGGAAGAAATCACTTGGATGGTCATAACTGTTTTGCAGTGATTTGACTTCTAAAGCATCTGCTACGTTTTATATATTCGTATTAATTAAAACCAAGTGGTTTGATGCTCCTTGTGTCCTATGTAGGAACCATGTGATAGTGTTGCTACTTCCTTTTAGTTGACTGTACTTATACCATTTTACAATAAACTACTCTATTAAAATCTTGTAAAATGGTATAAGTATACAACAATAACAATAATGGCTTGGTTGTTGTTGTCGTATACTTATATTTTTTTATCAGTTTTTATGAAAGCAAATTGTTCTAGGCCTTTAAACAGGCGGATTCCGATCGGATTAGCCTTGATCCAGATCCGAATCTATTTATATTCAGATCGGATCAACCTTGACCTGAATCTGACTCAAATCACATTTGCGTCAGGTTGAATCTCAAATCGAGTCAAATTATTGCTTTGCATAAGTACAAGGAGAGTTTCATATATACAATTTCAACTTATTTTCAAAGTAATTGATGATATATTAATATTGTGGCAATTAGTATACTAAGAAAATGATGTGTCTTTATAAGAGTAGTGTGGCATAATAGTTACAATGATTTACTGATTTGAGTATAAGAAGAGAATAGAAATGGTTCAACTACTATGGAAATATGATGCCTCACTTTTATTGTAGTAAAGATACTCAAGAAAGGAACATAAATGTGGATGAATCCTTAGCAAAAACTAAGTTATATATAGTGACTTATTCAGGTTGAATATAAATTGGTCGGATTATTATCAATCTATGATCTGACCTGGAAGAAAAATAATGGATCAAGCCAGATTTCAGATCGGATAAATGGTAAGTAAAATGTATCATGTTAACTATATTTTCAAGTTGAATTTCAGATTGGATCGGATCAAAATCCGACCCATTCATAGGTCTAGTTTGTTCTTAGAGCATTCTGTATATTTTCTATTTGATATTTATTTTACATCTTTCATATATGAAATTTAATATAAAAAATTATTTTATTTTCACATGCTCCACATATTTTAATATAATCATCAATTTTTTTTCACATCTTACATGACTTTTAACGTAACAAATCAATTTTATTTCACGTCCAACAAACTTACCCATTAATGGCAAAATTTGTCATAATTTAGCCATTTCACTAAATAGATTAACCTTTTGTTTTAGAACGCTTTGTATTTTTTGTTTGTACTACCAGATACAAAAAAATGTGCTATGTTCTAACCATGATTGTGTTAAGCTAATGATTAATGCAAGTTCCATATTTGTCCCTACGTAGATTTGATTGCAATCTTCATATTCCATATGACATCGATCATACCTTGGATTACAGAATTTTCTTCCTTTTCCACAATGTATATATTTAGGGTAGAACTGTGACTCAATAGTCTTTTCGCCTGAGGTTTCTGTAGTCTGGTGTCACGTGCAGGTTGAATGGCCTTTATATTTATGATATTAATACTTTCCAGCCAAATGTTAATGTTTCTCTAATTTTTTTACTAAGGGTTCTTCTTACCAGTACCATGGTCTTCCTGTGTTTTATCATATGGCAAGCATGCTTGGTACTTACAGGTATAATGACGTCGTGCATCCAACATGGTCAATGCTTTAAAAGAAAGCTACGCCAATTATATTTTAGGGAATATTTTAGAGAAAATTACATGGCCCCTAAAAATTGTTGTCAAAATGGTCACCCAAATGCAGCTTTTACTTAAAGTGTGTATCCATTGGCATTTGGTAAGCAAAACCTGGACTGGGGTGGTGATATTTTTGTAAATGTGATTTTTAGGGCCTTAAAGAGTAATTGAGGTAAGTTTTTTGGGTTTTTGTGTAGTTACCACATTTATATAGATAGATAGATAGATAGATAGATAGATAGATAGCACTGGGTTCTTGTCAGTCCTCTGGCCTGCCTTCAACATCAGTTATTATTACCTACACTTAGATTGTGGATTTATTCAAAATTTGTTTCATGTATTGGTATGATTTTGGCATATGAAGTGTTTCTTTGATGACTATTTTTCTTATGGAACTAGGTTCAAGCGTTTGACTGGTAGGCATGAGGTGTCTATCTCAGCTAGAGATTATAAATTTTATTCGCCGCGCCACAAATATAGACGTGTCCAATCACAATCTGTGTCTAATATTGGCATGGGGGTAAATATGTAACTTTACTTTCAGTGCTCCAATAATGTATTGCTGCGCAACTAATATTATGTGTTTTCCCTTTGCATAGACATATTCAGGCTCTGATAGTTCTTGTCCGTTGCCTCAAGTTGCTGGTTTCCGTCCTATTAATGAGGTAATCTGTGAGAATTGACTTGACTTTAATTGTATGCCTTTATGTTTTCTTTATCATGTGCTCGAAGTGCATAAAAATTCATTTGCTGAACACCTGATTTTCATGTACAATATGCAGATGTTTCACTGAACACCAAGTAACTATTCAAACAATGTGTACAAAATGTACAAATGAAAAGTTCCACGGAAGAATTATTCAATGCTATATGATTGATTCCTTTAACTAAATATGCCTCTAGCTGGTTTATTGTTGAATTCTCATTAATGTAGTTCTTCTTATGTTACTTCCTGAGTAGCTACTTATGCACTTATGAAAACAGTTATCTGGTAGTTATATAAAAGAAACTTGCTGCATGAATCTTTCAAGGTGATAGCATAGAGTTTATGTCAAAGAACTTACTAGTCTTTCAGTAATTCAATGTATTTTACAGTGCCTATAAATGGAATTCATCTTATTTACTTCAGGGCAACTAACAAAATTTTGTTCTATTTGAGATTAGTCCCTCAAACCACTTTTTGTAGCTGCACCTTGCTGTATCTCATATGTGGCCTACAGCTGCACTTCATTGGCACCTTTTCCTACACGTCAATTAAAGCTAATCAATGGGTTGATCAGTCTTCTAAAGTTTTGCATAACTTTAATAAGGTTTTTGAAAGCATGCTTTTCTTCTTTGGCAGCACCCAAACCAGCACCATCCTTCATCTAAACTTCATGTTCAACAGCTGCAGCACCAACCACAATTTCATACTCTTCCACATGGGCATCAGCAACCAATGCAGCAAAGTCAACACGTGCCACACTTTTCTCATATATATCAGTGTACACATTCATCTCATGTACCTGATATTGCTCATCAACATCAATCGCCAACAATGCCTCAGCATTTATCCTGTTTGCAGACACTACCTGGAGTACATGTAGGGGGCCGTTTGCACTTACTGGTGATGGCTTCCTTCTTTAATTTCTTGTCTCTCTTTTCTTATTATTATTATGAAGCTTTAAAGTATTAGGCTAATATTCTTTGTGCTTCTAGGATTCTAATGTCATTATTTCCCAAATACTTCATGTCTCAGATTCTTTGGTTTTTATCTATGAAGCACCGATACTTTGTGGATCCTAACGTATCTGTATCGTATCCGTATCGAATACCGATACTCCCCGATACTCCACTGATACGTAATTGATATGCCACGTGCCGTATCAATTTTTATTTTTAATTTTAAAAAATTCGATACTCGCCCGATACTCGCCCGATATTTGTCTGATACTTTTCGATACTTCTAATTAAAGAAACAAATGTTGAAAAAGTTGGTCTGGCCTACATGATAAAAAATAAAAAATATATTATACATAAAATACAATTCATGCATAGACTTAAATAATAAGATTGAGAGATATACTGAACTCACCCAATTGGGATTGCAAAATGCTTGATGCACGCTAGTGTTTCGGCAATAGAAAAAGAATTTGGTATTTGCAAGCAACTGTATCATTTAGTTTTTCTATCACAACCATACTATATTTGTTTCTGTTAAACACCGATCACTTTTTTTTTATTTTAATGAAACTCATATTATGAAAAAAATAGAACTTTGATCTTTTTAATTTTATTTATTTGGTTAAAGACTCAGAGGGAGAAGGGTATATATCTACTTTAACCAGATTAGTGTATCTGAGTTTATGTCACATTATCTATATTATTTTCAATTATATGTCGTTTGCATCAAGCTAATTAATTTAGGTCAGATTTAAATTAAAACTGAAACTAATTTACTAATGTATATTTAAACTCTCATCTCACTTGGATAATCTGTGATAGGTTGAAAGTAATTGAATAAATTTTAAAATATTATTTTAATTTAAGATCTTTTTAAACCTAATAGTTGTTGAATGATATTTTTATTTTTTCTAGTTCAATTATCTATAATATTTTTTTAGTGATCATATTGCAAAAAAGATAAGATTTTAATTTTTTTATTTTATCTATTTATTTAATCAAATATTTGAAGAGAGAGAACATATATATATGCTTTAATTAAGTTCGTATATCATGGTTTATGTCACAACATCTGTATTATTAATTGCAACATGTTTGATCAAGTTAATCAATTTGAATTAAATTTAAATTAAAAATAAAACTAATTTGCTGATATATATTTAAACTCTTATTTCATGTAAATAATCTTATAGGTTGGAAAGTAATTAAACAAAATTTTGATATTATTTTAAATTTAAATTTTTTGAAATTCAATAGTTGAAAGATATTTTTATTTTTTCAAGTTAAATTATTCATAATATCATTTTAAGTGATATAAAAAATATTTGAAAAAATGTAATTAATTTGAAGAAAATTTAAAAAATATTTTTGAAATTTAACAACAATTTATATAAGTTATTTTCATCTACTATAGAACTACACTTTAAATATAAAAATATAACATGTTATGCACACATATATAACAGCCATCCTGATGTATTCGTATTCTATTTTTTTAAAGTTTGTCGTATCGCTGTATCCGTATCGTATCGTATCTGTATCGTCGTATCGTACTCGTTCTTCATAGGATGGATCTCTCTAGAAGTTCATGACGTGAGGTATGAAGACAGCAAACTTCTGAGGAAGGATATTAGGAGTTAGATCTTTCTCATTTGAAAGTTTTTTACTTTCACATGTGCATGTGGATGCAGAGAAGAGAAATAAGTTAAATATCAAGATTGTGAAATGCTATTTTATTGGTTATGGAAATAATAATTTTGGCTAGAGATTTATAAATGAATTGAGCATGAAGATTATCATAAGCAATTGTCATATATTTTTCGGGCAGTGTGTATATGTTTGGGCATGAAGCTAGCAGTATATTGAAAGAAGCAAATGAAATCAAGTTGAAGGTAGTTTCCAAGGAAGTCTAATATGAAGAACTTGAATCTATTACTGTTGATTTTAATGGTAAATTTGGAGCAATGGTAACTCCTTTGTACCTACTTTGCGGAGATCGAGTAGAACTTCGAATCCAATTTAGAGGTGTTTCTCATTTCTACATTTTCTATTATTGAGTAATTTTGGTGAGCCAAAGTGTTATATTGAAGTAAAGGAGATGAAAGATTCTATCCAGTGGGAGTTTGCCATCCAAAATGAGTTTAACTCATTGATGAGGATTAGAACTTGGGATTCTCCATTACGAGATGGGGATAGAGTATTGTAGAATAAGCAAGTGTATGGTATTAAGGAAGAGGTTAATGGTAGCAATAAGTGCATGGCATGGTTAATGGTGAAAGGCATCTAGCAAAAGAAAGGTATTGTTTATATTGAGATATTTTCGGTCATTGTTAAGTTTACTACCATTCAAGCTATATTGAGTATTGTTGCTGCGAAAAACTTGTACCTTGGTCAGTTAGATGTAAAAACTGCAATTCTCTATAGTAATTTGGATGAAAAATATGCTTGGTGGAGATGAAAGTTTTATGGTTTTTGGCTTGGAAAACCTACTATGCAGGCTATAGAAGAGCTTGTATGGTCTTAAGTAGGTTTTTAATGTGCAAGAAAAATTTCACTCTCGGAAATGCATCATTGCTGTTATTTCATGATTTTTGGTGATTACTATATTTTGTTGTTTCTATATGTAGATAACATGCTTATTGCTAAGGCAAACATAAGGGAGATCTGCAAAATGAAACAACAATTGTTAGAGCAGTTTAAGGTGAAGGATTTGGATACAACAAATTAGATTATTGGGATGCAAATCACGTGGAATAAATCTAAGTGAACCGTCAAAGGGAAAATACATTCAGAAAATATTTGTGAGGTTTGGAGTGAAGGGTGCTAAGCCCGGGAGTACTCCATTAGGAGATCATTTGAAGCTTATAGAGGAATAATTACTGAAGACAGACGGGAATCGAAAACACATGGATAAGGTATTGTATGCGTCGGTGGTGGGTAGCCTTATGCATGC
Organism: Apostasia ramifera; assembly: GCA_019297695.1. Lineage (NCBI taxonomy): Eukaryota > Viridiplantae > Streptophyta > Magnoliopsida > Asparagales > Orchidaceae > Apostasia > Apostasia ramifera. The sequence continues at coordinate 78,424 of JAEMOT010002891.1, forward strand.
CATGTACTAGATATCATATATATAATATGTGAGCAGCTTTATGATCAATCCAGGCTTGGAGCAATTGGAATCCATCAAGTGGTTGCTTAGGTATCTCAGAGGCACTACAAATATGGATCTTTGTTATAAGAACAACGAAGTTGTCTTGGAAGGTTATGTGGGTGCGAATCTTGTTGGCGTTCTGGATTATATGAATAACACTGTAAAGTGTGTTTTTACATTGACCAGGATTGCTATCAATTGGATGTTCATGCTTTGAAAATGTAATGCACAATTAACCACAATAGATGAGTATATTGCTATCTTGGAGGTTAGGAAAGAGATGTAGCTGAGCAGTTTTTTAAAGGAGATTGGCAAGGAACCAAATGATTGATCTTTTGTTTAGCGATAGAGTGCTACTTTTCTAGTTTGTAGTCCAATGTTATATATGGGTACGATATAATGATACGGATTCAATACGATCAGATATAATGATATAGTAAATCTAAATAAAGTAGAATGCAGATTCCTCATAATGCGGTAACAAAATACAAAAACATGCGCGCGCACGCACACACACATATATATAATATGTCATATTATTATATTTAAGGGTTTGCCCACATAGTAGACCAAAACAATTTTGCACACCTTATTAATATAAATTTCAAAAACATATTTTAAACTTTTTTATATTTAATTACATTTATATTCTCAAGCATTCTTAATACTATTAAAAGTAATGCTATGAATAATTCTACCTTAAAATAAAGATATCTTTCAACAATTATTGATTTTTTGAAAATTTAAATTTAGAGTAATATCATAAAGCATGTTCAATCGCTTCTCGATCCGCCACAAAATTTGTAGATGACATAAGAATCTCAACACTTGTTGGTTAGATTAAGTTTCAACCTAGTTTGATATGCTAATCAAATTAATATGATGCAAACAAGGTACAATTATTGTGAGTTGAATCTAGATACACTAATCTACATTTAAAAAAAGTAGATGCATGCTTGCCTCTCTTTATGCCTCTCTCACTGCATGAATTGATAAAACGACAAAAAGGTTAAGATTCTATCCTTTTCGTAATACGACTCAACTGAGTTAAAAAAGTCAACTAGCTTAATTAGCTCCTGACAAAAGCAGTGACATGCATGGAGTTTAGAGAAAGTGTGATGCGGGATAGATGAATGAGGATACAAGCTTTGAGATCTGTATATTCAAATAGCAAATTATTATTAAACCAATGCATAAAGCTCAGAATTAATTTTGTGAAAAGTAAGAAATTTTTCAAACTCGTAGAAATAGTTTGTTAAAATTTTAAATAAGGTGTATTGAAGATAATTGAAAATTTACCTACTTAAATTAGGGCGAATTTCATTAAGTCTGATAAAGTAGAATATGATTCAGGTTCTCACAATATAAACAAACAAGAATTGTTTACTCTCAAGAGAGTAAAGAAATCCATAATAATTGATTAACCAAATTAAATGTTCATTACGAATCGAGTGGGCACCATGGGCTTGAGCGAGCAGCCCAAAGTGGGTGAAGCGAAGTTGGACACGATTCATCTAGTTCGAGGCTCCTTAGGATTGTTGAGCCACATTCATAGCTAACAAGCGGAGCTTGCCTATTATTTTTGGGAAGTTATTCACCCTTATTAGTAAGTAAAGCAAGGAGAGGAAGAACGTAACCATGTTTTAACTTAAACATAAATAAGACATTTCAACAACTAATGGAAGAAAGAATGCACCTTTCCTGTACCATAGGGCAATGGAAATAAACCAGGAAAGCCATTCACTTAGACTAAAAGATGACATTGACTACTTGACAAAATGCACTAATTACGTACTACCAGCCTACATGCTGCTAGACAAACTCTAAGTAGGGGCCAGATGGATTGGAAAGCTGCAATGCTTCTTACCTAAGGGAATGTTAAAAGACACCAAGCACCTGTCCCTACATAAAACAATTCCTTGCTTTCAAGATCGAAAAAAACTTCATTACGAAAAGGCTATATGCCTCGCGCTTTTGAAGAATGGCCACTTGGCCGGATTGTAAGCGATGCACAGGGAATGTGAGCACAATCAAGCTTGCTTGACTCGGCGTGACGCAACAATTCGGGAGAAAACACAAGCAAATGGCAGTGATGAGGCGATCCAATCTTTGAGGGTGGAAGATCGCCATCATGTGGACAACAAATGACAACGGACGTGTAGCAGTGCTCTTCAAAATGAATGCTAAGAGCGCAAGAGAGAGGATCCATGAAGGATGGAAGGAATCAATCCAGATGAGATAAGCTTGGGATAAGGTTTATGAACTCCACCCAAGGCCAAACCCCTTCCTTATCTAGGATATCAATTCATTGCAAAAAAAATATGTTTTACGAAACAAGTAATGAAATTTCATTTTGCATTAATAGAAATAAGATAGTAGATGTGTTTATATAGACCTCTATATAAACGTATTGAATAAAAAATACACATCATAACTTTGTCACATAAACAAGAAAATACTAAGCATCTTAGCTAAAACAACACAAACAAAATAACAATAACTAATGTAAACTAACTCTTGCAACTAAATAAAAATCAACTCAAAATAGAATGTCCCTTCAAATTTGTCTCTAAACCATCAGTCAATCCAAAGCTGGTCACATTCCAGCCATTGGCAATAAATTTTATCAAGAATAAATCAACAATGAACCAAATTGTCCACTTAAGTATAAGTAGTGGTGTAACTAGCGTCTACAAGACTGCAATAGAGGAAAAGGAAGGAATAGCACGGGTGCAGCATGCTTCTTCCAGTCACGCAAACTAAGGGCTCGCATGCTCCAGCCATCACGGGCCCCTAGAAGAAATGCCAAGATCAAGAAGCCAAGCTTTCCTTCCACTACTTCCGGCTCCTCCGGTGGCCGACAGCGGTGGGACCACCATTGTGGACTCGACAATTGAACATTTCATCCTCTTTCAGAAAATTCGGACTGAGCTCCACTATCTTTTGCTTATAAATACCCTTGAACAGGCTTCAAGGAGGAGGTTTTTTGGAGCTTTGCGCTTTTGGTTACTGGTTGGAATCGCAGGATCTCCCTTGTATTAAGAGCTTGAGATAAGAAAGCTTTCTCTCTTCTTTTCGCTCATTGTACTGGTCTTTTCGACCATCTCCTTTCTTTTTCTAGTGAAATCATCTCTAGCTGATCGCTCGGTGGACGTAAGGGATTTCCTCCCTGAACCACCTTAAATTCCTGTGTGCTGTTCTGGATGCTTATTCTTTCTCATTTAAGCCTTAATCGTCAGGCTTAGCTCTCTGTGTACCGCTGTTTCTTGGGACTCCTCTTTCTCACGTCAACATTTCTGGTGCTTTCATTGAGATTCCGAGAAGATGGTGGCCAGGACACGCAGAACCTACTCCGCAGTCCGCAGCACACATGCAGGTGAACCTTCTATCAGGGCGCCAAGTGATGAAGCTTCAGCGTCTGGATGCCAAAATTGTTTTTGTTACTAGAACTCTAGCATGTGTGGATCTTTTTTTCTCTCTCAATTGCTTGAACCCATGCCGCTATTCCATCTTGAACTCTCGAACCTAAGTCTGGATTGTATTTTATGTATAAGCCTTTCTTATTTTTAATCGTGGGCAAGATCGAGTAGTCCAACATTTTTTTGTTTAATTGGAATTATTGAGAAGTATTAAACAAGTATTGAATTTATTTAAAAAAAATTAATGTCACATGATGTATTGGAGTATTGAAGTATCTATATTTGATACGAATACGTTAAGTTTTATGAAGTATCAATGTGTCAGATTTCAATTAAGGAAAAGCACATTCAGTTGAAGTATGATAATATCAGAAGCTTGATTGATGATGGGACACTGCCACCTTAGTTAGGCTCTATGTTGATATACAAGGAGGCAAAATTACTGAAGAAGTTGGCCACAAAGTTGAGTACAAGATGTAATTCTTGAAGATCAATCTCTGAGATATTCATGCGATGTGTGGTGCTTGGAGGACAAAGGATGGATTATTAGGTGGGCGATTGGACTCGTTGGAAAAATCAACTTAACAAGGTGGGAACATGGAAAAAGACTAGACTATCTCATCAAGATGATCAAACTGTCTAATCAAGGCTTTACATTCTGTAACTACAGCTACATACAAAAGTGTGGTAGTCGGATCGTTCAATCTGCAATCGGGCAGCCTGATAGGGCCATTTTGGCATAATAGCCTAGCTTATTTTGGTGGATTAATTTGTTATAACTATTTCTCTATAAATAGATCTTTATACATCTTGAAAATGTTATTTTGGAAGATCTCGATTTAGATAGGCTATTCTAAGGTTTGGGAAGCTAGGGTGTGATCCCTTGAAATTTCTTTTTGGGGACTCTTAAAGAATAGTGGAACTTTTCTTGGTGTGGTTGTGGTTTATTTTTGTAAATATAGTGTTATTTTATTTCTTTTTTTCCTATGAATTGCATCGAATCTTCTTTTATTGCTTGTGTTTTCAATGTATTCTTGTTGCGTTCATGTGTGATATTTCTTGCGGTGTGTATCATCGCTCGAGATTTCATCCCCAACAAGTGGTGGGTGGATCGAGGTGTGGTGAGAACACCGAACGGCATGATTTTGATCATTTTCGTATTCTCTCGATGTTAATTGGAGATTTTTATATCTGTAGGTCATTATTTGTTTCATATTTATTTAGCATGATTTGGTGCAACTTTAGAGCTGATTTGGGCGAGATGAAAATTCACTATATTTAAGGCCGATTTTGTTTTTATTATAATAGAATTAGTTTCATACTTATTCTAAGCTAATTTGGTATTTTATTTTTAATAGTTATTGTATTTTCAAATTGTATCGTGAGATTTTTATAAGTAGGGACTGCCAAGCATTGTAATAGTCAGAGTTGATGTATGAAATTTTGTGTTTAAGTGCACACTAAAATTTCAGTTAAGGGATCAATATCCTACATAGGGTAAGATTAGCCTTGGGTGAAAATCTTTGAATTGCCTAGTTATTTTCTTATATAAAAAAAACTTATGTTCTCCCCTTCCAATCCCCCCCCATCTTCCAACTCCACCAGACTTGTAAATCTCATTCTTTCCCGCTTTTCTACATCTACTTCCGTTGTTGTAACGATGCCTCGCTGACCCGTTCCTCTTAATGTTGCGAGTGCACAAGCCAAGCCAGCGAGGTTTCATCTGCCTCGACATCCTTGCATCCCAACTGATGCACGACCTAGGTGGGTGGACGCCGCACGCACGCTCAAACTCCGCATGCAAAACCCACCATGTGCATGGACACCACACGCACGCGATCTTGTCAATCACACACATGCCTCAGTTCTTCCTATAGCTACAAAGTCTACAAATCCCTACGTCTGCTTTCAGCTTCCTCCCTCTTGCACGTGAGCCTAATAGGGAGAAATTATTTCTAATTTTTTGACTTCTCCTACTCTTACTATATTGGTAAATAATTTTCACTCAACCATTTAACTACTAATTATCAAATTCATTTGAAGGTTTATTGCTCTCCTTGAATTTTGATTTAACTCTAAATTCAATGACCTAATGTTTATTTGAGTTCATGTTTCCATTGGTTTTAATTGTGAAGAAATTCCTATTTTATTCTAAATCTCAGATCTAACTTATTGAACTTAACTCAATCTTCTTAATCTAATTTATAAAGTTTTATTTATCTTGATCCAACTTAATTTTAAATTTAAACTAACTTAATGGGTAAATAACATTAAGGTCCCTGAGTTGGGGTATATTATCATTCAAGGTCCATTCTTTATTTTTTAAAATTAAAATTTTATAAAATACTAAAATAGTCCCCTCTCTCTTTCCATCCTACTTCTCTCTCCTCCCTCCCATCTCTCCCTCCCCCCCCCCGAAATCTGCTGGGACGCAAAGGGGCAGGCCGCCCGCCCGCCCGTCCCCGCTCTCTCCCACTCCCCCCACTCTCTCTCTCTCTCTTGACTGTGTTGCTTTCAGGTGGCCGCCGGCCTCGCGCAACCACCTGTGGAGTGCGAGCAATGGAGAGACAATGAGAGGGAGTTGGGGGGTGGGCCAGCCAGTCAACGACCCACTCCTCTATCTCCCAGTAGATTTCGGGGAAGAGAGAGATAGAGAGCAAAAAAAGAAGAGGTAGGAGAGAGAGAGCGGGGTTGCATTTTGGATATTTTATAAAATTTTAATATTAAAAATTATAGAAAGGTCTTATTTGATATTTATATCTCTTTCAGGAGCACAAATGTTACATTTTTTAAATCATGGACCTGAGTGATAATATACCCTAAACTCAGGGACTTAGATGTAATTTACCCTAACTTAATTTGAGGAATTTTGAAATCTTATTTATCATATATTCTATGTTTTAGAAAATATTTTTTAATTTAATCTAAATAATTTGCTAATCAGTGTTGATTTAAAAATTAAATATCATTTCCATTTTTATCCTGCATAAGTAATTGGGGTATTATGGTCTAAAAAATGTATTGTTGTGGTGATTTCGAGATAACACTGATGGTTTTGTCCTCAAGGACCTATACGGAATGGGAATCAATTCCAGGGACCTAATGTGCCAAAAGAATAGTATTTGAGACTAAAATTTAATAAATTTTAAATTCTGACGTGCGTGCAATGAGGTCTTGCTTAGTGCTTAACTTTATCGATTTTAACATGACTTTTTTTTTCTGTACAACTTCTAAATTATTCTTTTCTGTACCGCTTTCATTTCAGCCAACAAGCCCTGCAAAATTCTGTGATGAATGTGGAGCCCCTTATTTACGAGAAACATCAAAGTTCTGTTCAGAATGTGGTACCAAACGATTAGGTACCTAGTTATGTCAAATGTATGTAATCTGGACTTGTCTGTGTCGTGAATCACGATGTCCGATTTGTTCTAGCAGCTGTTGTTGAAAATTTTGAAAGTCACGTAGCTCCTGCTTCTAGCCCAGGTTTTTTATGTTTTGTGTACAGCTTGCTTCAAGTTTAGCTATTTTAACTGGAAATTTTTCTTATCATAAATGCCTGGAAAATTTCAGGGTCCCCTGAGGTGGATGCCACCATGCACTCACTATGAATATTCATTTTATTTATGGAAAATGTTGAAAAGAGTGAATCATTTCATGTCGGTGTACAATGCTGAGTTTTTACTGAAACTATCATTCTCTGAGCTGATTCCTTTGATATTTGGATAGGTGCTTACTTAATGCAACATATGCACGCTGTTAAAAAGAATAAAAGAAAGTAAGGGCATTCCCATGATAGTGGCTCTCCATTTTGGAAGAATGGGTGTTGTAGCCTATTATACGCAACCTTTCTTTTTTAATAGACTATATCTGGAACTCTAACCAGTGATTTTCTGGCCACAAAGGAGCAGTCGTTACCATAGTATGAGTATATTTTCTTTTGGGGAACTTCTTTCTTAGGTTTGAGATAACCGAGTCACGTTTTTCATATATTGGGCATGTTTGACAATTACCCAAAAATGGGCAAAATATATTTTTTAATAATTTTTAAATTTATTATAAATTTTAATAACTTTATTTCACATCTAACACAAATTCTAACCTTAAAAATCAACTTTATTTCACATCCAACACAAATTCCAATTTTAAAATCAACTTTATTTCACATCCTACACACCTCCCAATATTAAAATAAATTTCTTTTCCATCAACTCTATAAAATAAAATATTTTCTCTTTTCTTACCCAAATTTATCCTTCAACCAAATAAGCCTTATGTTTTGTTACATATCAAGTTGAGTTTGAATCTGTACCATAATTAAGCCTGAAGCGTTCTTTTTGGGCACGCATTTTCCTTTATCATTGCTAGCAGGTCACTTTGGTGAAGAGGTGGGCTGTGAGAATTTAAGTAGTGTTGGCCGCATCCATCTTAATTTCTAAATGGTAGCGCTGTAAGCTCTTATTTCAAAATTCTGGTGCTCTTTTGATAGGTTCTACTTGAAATTTTGCTCCAAATGTGAATTTCATATTTCAATAATATGGGGTTGTGATGCTAACATTAATATTGCATTGATATCTTCAACATAAGCAATTTTGTGGTATGTTCTTTTAGCTCCATTCTTTCTCCTCCTTACACGTATAGTTCTATATATGTCTTTTCTCTCTATATGTTTCGTTGATATCATGAAGGCATTTTTAATTTCAAAAATCTTGAGCATAGAGGGTCGGCATCTATCCATGATGAATCTTCTAGTGCAGAATTCTACCGCCAAGTTAATAGATAACAAAAGGATTCAAACAATTTCTCAGACATCTTTGTTTACTTTTTGCAAGTACTTTATGTACAGTGAAACTTCACCTTTTACTTTTTTTTTATTATGAAAAGATGCCAACAACAGGGGATGTGAGGGTTTAAAAAATAATTTAGTATGTCTTTTCAGTTAAATTCAAGCTAGCTCAAGTTTGACAGTTTGCCTGACCAATGAAGGTTATGTAGAAGCAAGCTCAACCCTGGTGGCCATGTCTCTTGGTTAAGGATACGTACAGAACACAAGCCACTGTGAGTTTTCAAAACCTACTCTTAGCTAACTATGCATGCCACATGAAGATGGTCTTCAAACTCTCTTGATAATCAGTCCCCAAAGCTCTTGGCTTAGTTGGTATTTTGGAGCCACGAAAGCACTCCAAAATTTATGATGTTATGTATTTTTATATGAATAAATTATATCCAGGGGTGTTCTGTGTTGTACTTCTAAACTCTCTGATTAAAAGCAAGGATTGCGTCCCCTAGGAAAGAATCTCCATGAATCTATTAGGAGCCTACCTTCAACTTGAAAGGCAAAGAGTCGTTACTGTAACTTTGAAATTGTGTACAAGTTATAAAGGTGATTGTGCTTACACTGAACAAAATGACCATGGGATCGAAAGTAGCTTGTCTGTTCTTTTTGTACATGGGTACTTATGCTTCCCACCACTCATGCTTATCGGGTTTTGGAAGATGTTGCGATCCATAAGGAATGTGACTTTTAAAGGACCATGGTGTTCCATCCTGAAAACAATGGTTGTTGACTTCTTGTGCTCCATTTATCTTGAGCGTTTCCTTTCGTAATCCAAAAACATAAGATGAAAACTCTTCTATTGCATTTAATGGGCAATTCCTGGCTCCGCCAATTCATGACCATTCAAGAATTAGGTCACAAAAAGACTGTAAAAGCCAATGACTCTCAAGAACCACGGTGATTAGCTGGAAGGCAGAGCTCCTCGCCGCCAACAAACTGTCAGCGTCCCTTGATGGTATTTGAAGAGAAAAAGTGGGCAATTTCTTGGAGGAGCTAGAGATTGGGTGGACTCTCTTGGGAGGCAATTGGGGAGACAGTATTTCTTCATCTACTCTAACTGGGGCTGGTCAAGCTGAGCTTATTGTAGCAATCCTAGCTATAGAGAACGGTGGTTCAGAGGCCATGGAGGAAGATGAAATAAGGTCTGCCGCTGATGATGGTGATTTGCGGAAGCTGGGTGTGTCTTTTGTTCCACTGTAGCAAAGTTCTGAAGAACCCTTGGTCGCTAATATGGAGGGAGATGAATGATGTCCAAAAGGAGAGGACGATGTTGATATCCAAAAGGATAGCAAATTGAATTTTTGGGAAGATGGAGCAACACAGAACGCTTTATGGTGGCAAATGAAGCTGCAGATGTTGTTTAAGTTTCCCAACAACACTAATACCACCTCTATGGAGGTGGAGAAAGTGGAAGCTCTGAATTTTCATCCAGATGACTTTAAACTACATATGGCTAGCTGTTGCATGTGCAAGGTATGATTTCAAACTGCTTCCAGGTATGCTCGGTTGGAGCTGCTTCTAGGACTAGCGAAGATGATGTCGATATGTGTTTTATTATGAATGCGGATACATTTCAAGTGTGGGTGTGCTCGAGGCCTCAATAGGCTTGCTTTTCTGTAAGAATCTGGGCAAAGTTGTCACAAAATAATTTTAGCCCTAAAGACGGTACAGCGCTTGATAGGTGTTTGTCAAACATTCCAATCACGAGTAGAGGTGAGAATGGGTTTGCAAATCAATTTGACAGGCCTATTCCAATGCCATTTGTGTGGAAAACAGGCTTGGAGCGCCAAGGATCGGTGGAAGCATTCCAATATGTCAGAATTTGGTGGAGAAAGAACTCAAGCAAAAAAAGAGTATTGTAGAATTGGATGTTGAGGTGGCGAATCAGATTAAAGAAGAGCGGAGTTGACCCTTGTTGGATAGTTGTTTGGCTGCCACATCTCCTTTCACTTCATAGCAGTTGAGGCTCATGTCTTCTGGATATTGGATATTGGGCAAGGTTGCTTTTTCATCAACTTTACATATGAAATGGATAGGAATAAGGTGTAGTATTGAGGACCATGGATGATTGTTGGGCTAGCCGTATGATTTGATATTTTGGACATCGGCTCTCAGACTTTTGGTGAATGCCATTTTATCAATTCGTTTATGGGTGCAATTTCCAGGCTTTCCATTGGAGTGTTGAGACTTGGGGCTATAGCACTTTGGCAAAGTTAGCAACAAGTGCAGGAATTTCATTGTTGTTTGATCAATATACTGCGCTTGAGAAAGAGAACTATATGCTTGAGTCTGCCTTAAAGTGGATTTGCCGTAACCCATACAACCAGCAGTGGGATTCTGGGTTCTGCTGGTAGATTATATCAAAAGATTGAATTTGAGAGTATAAGCACACTCTGCTTTGGATGTGGTGAGGGTAGGGCACACGAATATTAAATGCCCACTTAGAGTTGAGTGCAGCAACAGCGATGGTTGGACAGGAGCTGAAAGCAGCACGGTCACTGAGAATTCAGGGAAAGACAAGGCAGAGGCTGTTAAATCCTTGAAGCCAGCTGAGAAGCTAGTAGGAAATAGAGCAAAATCTTAGAACATGTACACGAATACCATTCCAGGCAGCACTAGAGGGGATGAGAAGATGGACGAATTGGGGCCTTGGACCCTTGTAGCCAATAGAAGGAAGAGGGTGGATCTTAGAGGCAACCACTCACGGCATTGAGAAGTCGAAATGGGCAGCCAAGGTTAGAGCATGTTTCTTTTCAGCAACTGGAATGATCTGGAGTGGTCTTTTGATACAGAAAATGGTTTCCCCTCATCATGTGTGGCAGCCCTAGCAAACCAGCATTGTGCTAGCTTTAATTGCAGCAAAATTCGAGGGCAGGAGCTGTGACAATGTGGAATTTGAGCAGCAACAAAGTGGAGCACTGAGAATGAATTCTATAAACGAGAAGCAGCCTTATGAGGAAACCATTCCAGTGGTAGAAGCAGCAACATGGTGCCACATGAAATATAGGAACCCAGGGGAGTGGAAACTGGTAAGCTATAATATTCAAGGCAGCTAAGCCCCTTGTCAAAAAGTCTCGACTCGAGAAGAGAAACGCACCTGAATGTTGAGCAAAATAGTGGGGTACTCAGCGCGCAGCTAGAACAAATCTTATGAGCTGAAGCTAACCATGTAACCAGCAAACAGAAGAAAGCCCTTGAAAATCCAAGAGGACAAGTCTCCAAAACACTTGCACTAGAAACTAACAATTATCCTTTATAACACCCATATTTGAAAAGAAGAAGGGAAGAGGATGATGGAGACAGGTCGCACCCATTCATGGTTAAAATCTTCTTTTTTTTTTTTGATAGGGAATGGATAAATTCATATCGTGGAATTGTAGTTTCCTTTCTTATGCGGGCTGCACACTTTGCTCAAGTAATGCAAATCTTCCTCCGCTGTAACTCCAAGGAGAACACTTGATGTTGCCAACCCCCATTGGCTGCAATGAAGAGAGTTAACAACATCAAGTGCTTGTCCTTGGGGTTGTATAGTGGAAGAAGATTTGTATTACTTCAGCAATGAATGCAGCAGGATAAGAAAGTCAGGAGACTACTCCAACACCAACAAGATTTAGTTCCACTAACATCTTGTAGGTAAAGATCGAGATAATGCCAAAGTTGACCACCACCAAGCATGATGAGAGGCGACTTGAGGCCGCAACTCTCTACTACTGATTGCATGTAAGAAACTCCTAGTGCATGGAAAACTAGTTCCTTTTCCGCAAGCTATAACTGTGAATGTAACTAATCCATTCGCTCCATTGGGCTGAGTTTATTCATTGAAGGCTGTTGGATTCCTCCCCCCTCTGGTTGGCTGAAGATTAATTTTGATGGATCATTGTGATGGAACACAGTAGTAGGAGCTGGATTTGTGATTAGAGAGACCAATATGGGATGCATTAGAAGTCATGAAGACAACGGAAGTGAAGGCAGATGAAGTTCAAGGAGTGTGAAGTTCAAGAAGTGTAGTTAGAAGGGGATGCCTTGAAAGCAATTAGAATGCTGGAACAACATGGAAATGTATGAACGTGATTGATCTATTTACATGAAAATCTACTCCGTAGTTAAAAATGAGGAACTTGAAACCTCTTTAACTATCCATGCATGGTGAACAGGATGAGCTCGTTACTCCCCTCTAAATGACTTAATGAGGGAAAGAGAAGTTATATGCGGAAGACGAAACTACTTGAATAGTGAGTACTAAGACTGCACTTCAATCAAGGAATGAAGAGATCTTTGGTACTGAGAGGCAATTTTGCCTATGCTTGATCTTCATTCTGCTGGTGCCCCATCTAGCTAGATCGAATGCCTGAAGCCTTATTGCTATCATTGTATACTTGATTACTTGCCATTAACTTGAGCATCTGGACCTGATTATTTTGCTATGTTTATGTTATGTTTTGAAGTATTTGGCAATTTCTCAATAATGATATTATTGTCTTTCTTGAAAATTCTCAATCAAATGCACTAATTTCCATTACAGGTCCTCAATTAGCATTACATGTTTTGGCGTGCATTTTCAATGAATATACACGTCTGAAAGCTAAAAACCAAATGAAGGGATCACATGGCCTGCAGTATGGCCCTTGACATTAGCATATGATGCTACAGCAAGCTCTCCAGCAACATTGTATTTCAGATTGATGTCGCTCAGCTCAATGCCTTCACATGGTACTGCTTCACTGCATAGCAGGTTGATAGCTTTCTTTGTTCTTGTGTCTCCTTTTATCTTGTGGAACTTAACTTTGCTGATCTTAACCAGAGATGGTCCCTGCAACAATGTCCTAATCGTTAGCATGAACTGACATTTTTGAGAGTAGCAAGCATTAGACCCAAAACTCAAAAAAACAAGAAATTATTGCATCCGGTGGGTAGAACGTGTCATCCGTTCACTCACTAATGGCATTGCGCCACATAGGTAAGCGGGCCCCACACAAAACACCGTAAATGGCGTTGAGATTGGATGGACCGTCCAGTCATGTCTACCGTACGGTCCAGTATACCATTAGAAAGGTAGGTGAATTGGTGGGTATTCATTCATAAAAATAGGTTTGAGATCAGACAGCTATCGTTTTTGTCTGCATCCTCTCCAATGAATATTTACTTGATCTCATGCTATGTCTATTTTTTTAGATAAATATATTTCTTGATATCAACCTGATCCTCCAAAATGGACCATCCAATCAGGCAAATTGAACAGTCTGATTTTCTCCCAGACCGTTTGATCTCTCCCGACCAGATGGTCCGTTGCAGAGATCGAACGCTTCGATTGTCAATTGGCATCTTAACTCCATTTACCGTCGCAGGGGCTGCTAGCCCGCACGATTGGCGAGCGAACCACCGATGTGGTTTGTGCGCTGCGCCAGGTAATTTCTCCCAAAAAAACAGATCAAAATCTTGGCACCTCTAATTAGTTTATACCTTGTTGCTGCACATATTGTGAGGACAATACTTCTGGTCAATAATGATGGGATTCTCCACATTCCTCATGATTAATTCTTCGAACTTCAGGTTGTATGCAGCCGACGCAGTGGGCGACTCCTGCCACGTCTTGATCCTGACTCCATTTGTAGTGTCTGTAAAGGTACAGTTCCTGACGCTCACATTAATGACATCGCCTTCATCCTTGCTCCCTCCCAAGCTGCCAATGCTGATGCCGTGGCCGGGGCCACAGAACACGTCGGAAACCGACACGTTTTGGGTGCCCGGCCCAACCGAAATGCAGTCATCGCCGGTGCCGATGACGGAATGCCTCACGTCGATGTTGCTGGATAGACCGAGGTGTATGCAGTCTGTGTTGGGGCTATCCGCTGGAGCTATCAGCTTAACAGACCTGAGCTTCATGTTCTCGCATGCAAAGATTTGCATGTGGACGGACTTGCTGTTGATAGAGGTGATGCCCCTTACGGTTGCATTTGTAATGAAGCTAAAGCTTAGTGACTGTTTTCATGAAATATTTTTGAGTTAGAAAATTTGGAGTTCAAGAGATCTAATGGAATAGATATTTGAGAAACTTAAATAGCCACCTAGGGCCGGGAACGGCGTGAGTTTGAGTCGAGCTAGGCACAGCTCAAAATACAGTTGATCTTAATTCGATTTGAGTTTGAATTGACTCATTTTAATTTTGAGTGCTAACTCAAACTCTCCAACAATTAAATTTTCTTTAAAAAATTGCTTTACTTTTATTAGAATTTGAAATTAGGTTAATTATATTTGTAAGATTATTTAATAGATATTTTAATTATAATTATTGTATATTAATGTATAATTAATAAATAATTATAATAAATGAGTGAATATGTTATGTATATTTAAATAAATAGATATTGAGTTTAGTTTATCTAATTCAATCTCAGCTCAATAAATTGGAGTTGAGCTTGATATAAGTTAAACTCTCATATCCTGCCTATGGGAAAAATGTCTTCCAATTTATGAGAAATGTCTGTTTAGGGGGGAAATATTTAGTTCGAAGAGCTTGCCACGTTAATTTTTAATATACTAATTAAATCAAGGCAGCTGGCAGGGGCAGGTTCAATGTAGCTGGGCGCTTAGGTAGCAGCAAACGGAGAGTTGCAGTAGATGGAGTTAAAGGCGATTTCAGTAATTATTGCGACTCAAAAAATCGCTGCGGACTCCTCTTTCCCCTGCTCGCCTCCCGCTGTTGTGTTAAAGCGGGAAATTTGGGAGGGAAAACCCCACCCAAATCTCACTACCCAGCAAAAATGGGAGGAAAAAAACAATCAGTGTCGTGGAAAACACAAATAGCAAATAGAAATTCTCAGCCTTCTTAATGGCGATTTTAGCGATTACAGCGATTCAAAAAATCAACTGTGTGGTCTTCTCTTTTTTCTGCTTCGTTGCAATATAAGAAGATTCTGAAAAAGAAGAGTGTATCTATTTATTTCTCCTCTTTGCTTCAATCATGAAAAATGATAACAAAATAAATCAGGTATGTATATTGATGCTATTTTTTCATAATTTTTTTGCAATGTACTACCCTTATAAATTATATCAAACATATTAAGCCAACAATTAAATTTTTATTCTAAATCTTTGCATTTTCAAAGTAGTAGCTAGTAGATTGTAGATTATGTAAACCACTTTTAAGATCATACGAAACCACGTGTTAGTTAAATTAAGCAATTTCATAAAGCATATTATTGCCATTAATTAATATCCAAGTTTCTCATCGTATATTAAACATTCATGCTCACATGAGTTATATTTTTTACCTACAGAGTTTGCCTAAAAATGATGCATGTGATATTTCTTTACAGCAAGAGATTTTGTAGAGCCCAGTACATAGTGAAGATGCGGCGTATGACTTATATTCTGCATATGCATTTGAACTCAGTTTTAGTATTCGAAAAAGTTATAATTCTTACTGGCCTAGAACAAAGAACCTTAGATATAGGGAATTTGTATGTTCAAGAGCTGGCTATCAGAATGATAATAAAGCTAAGGAGACGGAGAAGTCATCTTAGATGATAGGTGTGGTTGTTTGGCCATGATTTATTTTAAAGCAGACAAGGATGAAAATTGGTGGATTCATAAGTTAGTAGAGGAACATAATTATGAACTTGATGAACTAGAAGAACGTCATTTGCTACGTTCGCATCATTCAGTGCATGAGTTAGATACTGAATTATTAACATAGCATAAGAACAACAAATATCTTCTCATTTATTGTAGAGTAATACGGTGGGCTCGAGAATATTGGATTCTCTAAGCGTGATGCATACAATTTTGTTAACCGTGAAAGACTGCATTGAGTTGAACTAGGTGATTCCATGAGTCTTCTGAAGCTATTCAGGGAGCGAAAAAATATTGATCATTTTTTTGATTAAGAAATTCTATTGGATGAGGGTCAAAGGCTTACCAATTTTATGATGCATTTGGTGATGTAGTCATTTTTGACACTAATTATAGAATGAATAAATATAATCTGGTGTGCACTCCACTCATTGGAGTAAACAACCACCGACATAATGTGCTTTTTATTTCATCATTTCTCATAGATGAAACCATTCATTCTTTTAAATGGTTATTTCTTACTTTTCTAAAAATGATGAATGAGAAACACTCAATTACAATTTTTACTGATCAGGATCAAGTGATGGGCAAAGCAATAGAAAATACTCTCTAATGCTAGGCATAGATTCTACTAGTGATATATCCTAACAAAGGTGCCTTCCAAAATTAATGTAATTGCCAGCAACAATGAACTATGTGGCCTTTTTAACATCTGCTTAAGTCAATGTGAAACACCAAAGGAGTTTGAGGAAATGTTGTCTCAATTACTAGAGAAAAGTCAGCTACATAAATATGAATGGCTTTTGAGCCTATACAAGTGTAAACATAAGTGGTGCACTATTATGAACAAGGATGTAATTGATTTAAACATCCTTTCAACTCAGAGAAGTGAGAGCACCAATAATGTTGTCATTTTTTATGATCGAAGCAAAGAGGAGAAAGAAATAGATACTCTTTTTTTTCAAAATCTTCTCATACTGCAACGGAGCAGAGGAGAGAGAAGAATACAAAGTTGATTTTCTGAATCACTGTAATTGCTGAAATCGCCATTAAGAAGGCTGAGAAACTCCATTTGTTGTTTATGTTTTCCACGACACCGCTGTTTTTCCCTCCTATTATTGCTATGTAGTGGGATTTGGGTGGGGTTTTCCCTCCCAAATTTCCCGCCTAAACACAACAGCGGGAGGCGAGCAGAGGAAAGAGGAGAACGCAACGATTTTTTGACTCGTCGTAATCGCTGAAATCATCATTGTCTACTGCAGCTGTCTGTTTGCTACCGTCTAAGCGCCCAGCTACATTAGGCCCGCCCCCCGCCAACTACCACCAGCTGCCTTGATTTAATTAATGTATAAAAAATTGACGTGGCAAGCTCTCTGAACCGAATATTTCTCTCTGTTTAGGAGAATAACTACTTGATAATTAGAGGTGCCAACAAGTCGAGTTTGAATTAACTTGTTTTATGATTTAATCAGTTTTAACTTGACCTAAAATTGAACTATTTATTAAACTAATTAAGCATCAAAATTTGTACCTAACTCATTTAATAATATTAGTTTTGATGAAGTCTAGGGTAAATTACACCCAGATTCTTAAGTTTAAAATTTAATAACGTACAAGTACATATTATGACAATGAGTTCTCTTTTATTTTTTCATTATTAAAATTTTTTAAAATTATAATTATAACCCTCCCCCCTCTCTTCTCCCGATCTCTCTCGCGAGGAGAGAGAGAGGGGGAGTAGTATAATGACAATCTTAAAAAAATTTAATAATAAAAAAATAAAAGAGGATCTATTTGATAATTTATTAAAATTCAGGGACTTCGATGTTATAATTTTAAAAATGTGCACCTGCGTTATTAAGTTTTAAATTCAAGAACCTGAGTGTAATTTACTCTTCTAAAAGTTTATATTTTCTCACCCATGGGAGAGTTTTGCAGCTCCGGTTCACATGGCAATCGTTATGACGCCACGCTGACGCACCTCGGCCGTCAAATTTGCCACCGCCGGCGAGCAAGAGTCCGTCAATGTACCGAAAAGAGATCCAGTCGTTTGTGCTGTCAGCACTGAGTCCGGTGTGCGCGAGCACAGTTCCATTAACCTGCACCACCACTCTTTTGCTCCTGCATGGCCCTTTAAATGCAAGCTGGCCTACCAAGAATTTCCCCTGAGGGATCACAAGCCTTGGCATTGTTCCCTCCCATGCACACATTGCATTCCATGCTGCTTGAACTGCCTGCAAAAAATTTGCATGACATGCAGATTTTTAATATGCTCGTAAATATTTAGCTTAAAAAATATCGATATGTAAATTTCCTGTAATCTTATAAACTCTGCTTTTGTTTTCGTTTGCGATCGATTTGTTTCAATTTTACCTTTGTCCCCTCTAAAAAGCCCTGCTAATCTGCTAGAGGCGTACTTTGTCCTGCCCTTTGGCCCTGATAACCACTCTCCGCTCTCATTATAGATCTAATTGTATTTTAACAATTTGTTTTAATCAATAGCTTAAAATAATGGGAAATCTTTGGTAGTACAAATTACTAGGTGGGAAGGAGAGCCATGTCAAATTTAATATTGGAGGCATATCACTGCATGATGCATGCGCAAGTAAACCTCATATGTACGCGACAGGAACACATAGTATAGAATCTACGTAAAAGCTATGTACGTAAAGGCATTTCACTAATATACAAAATCATGTAAATATTTTCTTGCTATGTTAAAGCATTAATTTCATTGCTATGTACATAGAACATATATCAATTTTTACGTGGCATATTTCAACCCTTAGCAAGAAAAGGCCTCTACTACAACAACAACAACCAAGCCTTAATCCCACTAGGTGGGGTCGGCTACATGAATTCTTTGTTTCCATTGCGCTCTATCAGTTACCAAATTCTTATCTAACGCGCCGTTTCCGGGCCCCAAGTCCAGGATGAGAAACGCGGAGGGTTGCGTTAGGCAGTCGACAGCCCTAGTGAAGCTGAATAGCATAAAACTTGTCGAATCAATCATAACATGAATCCTTTAAGAAAAGGCCTCTACATATGTTCATAATAGAAGAACATCCTATATATAGTTGTGAAATTTATCTACATAGGAAAGAAAAAATTCTATATAACATAAAAATGTCTAAGTTACTAAAGAGTGCCCTAGTGAAGCTGAATAGCATAGCAACATAGAGAAATGACATGCTAATGCACAAATCTGCTTTCACATTGGATGTGGGGCTCACTTGCACGTGCATCAATGTATAATTTACTGATCTCTTGTCTATTCTCTTTATTTGTTTCTTCATTCTCAACAATGATGTTGAAAATCTTCGTTTTTTTTATCCATGCTGATCAACCTCAATTAGAGTAGGGCATGTAACATCCCGTGATTTCAATATAGAGGTATTGCCGCTTTGACTTTAGGAAAACTACGTGACTTGAGCTCTTCTCAGGAGGTCATCCATCCTAGTGCTATTCCAGCCCAAGCACGCTTAACTATGGAGTTTTTCATTATTAGCCTCACAGTTTTGCCACAAAAAAAGCCTCTACCATTTGAGATCACGTTATTTACTTATACAACTCAGGATCTCCCTCCCTTTCTAATGTGAGTTGATTCATACATGTGCCCCTCTCACCACTCATTATTCGGCCTAGAAACCTACCAAGAGTCGCACTTTACTTCAGTGATTTCTTTCTCGTAGGATATTACCCGACGATCACTCCCCGCCCTCTTCAGCCACGGGCATCATGACAAGGCATGTAATATCTGACAACTCAATAATCACTTCACAAAACACTAGCCAATTCAATCTAGAATGGTAGCTTAGAAGAATCCTACAATTAATCACCTCTGCATCATCTCTTTTGCCATCACCAATGGCTCCATAGTCCTTCACATTGAAGATTCTTCTTGAAGAAGGATGAAGAGATGCTGTTGAGATTGAAAATTGTATCAAGAGAAGCAAGATTGAAGCTACTGCATTAACTTTGAAAATAATCATATTTTCAAGCTCTAAAGGGGATATGAAGAACACTTGTTGGGGATTACCACCTCCATTCATTGGGGGAAGATTTATAACAAGTTATAGAGCAAATCCTTCTGTTAAAACATCCAACTGATCCTTCAAGCTAGCTAGCAAGTTCTGTTATTTTGTGCTGAAATAGTCATTGCTAAATTTGGTTCATGCTTAGCCTTTTGGTTTGTTTTTTTCCTATCTAATATATAGCCTTATTTGGTTCGAATTTTTTATTTAAATAAGAAAAAAAATATTTTTTTTTTAAGTTTAATGGAAGAATAATTTATTTTAATATTAAAAAGTACATGAAATGTGAAATACTTTAAATTCTAATATTCGTATTTATATTGAATGTGAAATAAAGTTAATTTTTATAGTTAAAAATTGTGTTAGGCAAAAATATTACCTCGAACCAAATGAGGCCAATAAGTCGTTGAGGGGGTGTGTTAATGCATGATGATGATGATACCTTGATATCAATCAAGGTTTTAAAACTAAGTTTCGGTCTCGATTTCAGTCATAAGATAAAAATTTCGGTTTCAACGATTTCAATAGTTTTGATGTTTTCAGTATTGACAGTTTTGATTATTTTTATAAATTATTTAAATTTTATAAGTTTAAATTAAATTTAGTAATGATAATTATTAAATATATTTATGAGAAAAATGAGTTCCAGTGATTTTGATTGAGTTTTAACTAAAATCGAAACTCAGTAGCTTTTTTGAATCAGTTTTAATCAAAATCGATACGAAACTACTAAGTTTCGATAGTTTCAACTGAGTTTTAGAATCTTGATATCAATGATGGTAGATAGGGATTATGTGACTTTTAACATACTTATAATTGTAGTCTTCCTTTTATTTCTTTACTACAATGCTAGAGTTACTTTATATTTTCTCCTTTCTTTGTTCTAAATAATAAATATTTACATATGCAAATATTTCTTTCTTTTTTCTTTTGATTGAAAATATTTTTCTCTTTCTTATCCCAAAGAACATGGCTCTCTATTATATTGTTATAGAATTAAAAATTTAATTTTTAAAGGGACATTTGATTTATTACTATTTTAGTGTTAAGCTATTTAGATGTCATTTTTTGAGTTATAATTTAAAAAAATATATTTATACATGTTATTAAACCAAAAATTTATTTTCTGTAAATAATATGACATAATATTAAAATAATATTAAACCAAACTTACTCTAAAAATAAAATATAATATTTTAAAGAGATCAATTTATGTTTAAATTTTATATGTGTATTCTTATAATTAAGATCAATTTATTTTAAAAATTAACTCAAAATAAAAATTTTTAATTTTGAGTTAATCCTGGCCCACTCAAAATTAACTTGAAGTCACGTACTTGGATATATATCGTGAAATACGATACGAAATGCATGGGAGACAACAGGGAACAGTGGGGTGGAACAGGATGAAGTTTGATGATAACACAATCATATCTATTTAAATTAAAATTAATATATATTATAATATTAATTTATATATTTAAAAGAATATTATAGAATAAAAAAAAAGCGTAGTGCTCTTTTTAATCTAATGAAGAAAAAGCTTATTGAGAACTAGAAGTTTTAAGTTTAAACTATACTATCATCATAATTTTTAAGTAAAATAGAAAAAAATTATAGTGCGAAGTGAAAGAAAAAAAAAAAAAGTAAAGCATATTTTCTTTAAATAAAAAAAAATCATATTTAAATGATATAATTTTATGCTCACTTTTGTTAGATTGCATTAATCTATTTGTTTCATACTTCATAATCATAGATAAAAAAATAATACGATAATAAAACACATAATATCGTTGTTACTTAGAAGATCGAGCACCATGGGATGATGTGTTCCACCAAGCTCCCAAGGTATTGTGTGCTAAGCGGACACGAGCGCTTGACGATAGAAATTCTATCCTTCAATTGTTCTATATGTTCTTTTTTTTTTTTGCTCTTTTTAAAGTAGTTGAGAATTTTGAAGATATTTGCTCGATTTTCATCTTTGTCGAGCTTCTTTCTTGCCTCGATGAAGTTCAATGCTGAAACTGAGAAGTTACATATATTTTGCCCAATTCAAGGTGAAAAAGGTTGCTATTTTTATCTTTTAAATCATGCACAAGTAAAAATATCTTCTTAAATTGCAATTAAATCAAAGCATAGAACATATCTTTAATGAGAATTTCATTTTTTTTTTCTTTTACAGTTAGTATGATTTTTTATGCGTTGTTAATGTGGCCTTATTATTATTTGTGTAATTCTCTAAATGTTTATTAAAAATTGGGAAAATATGGATGTAGGTTTGCAACACTTTAGGATAGCACACGCCTCACCGATTACGTAATAATTCTAAGAAATTATTACGTCCGATAAGTAAATTATATCAGTGCTTTGCTTTGCAATCATGTGGCTCCAAGCCCTGTTGCGTACAGTACGTTGAAACAACGTTAAATCGTCGAGTGATCAGATGGCCAACCGGACGATTTAGTCAATTGAATTGTCTGTTAATCCTGATTCGAAGATCTGTTTAGCCATTAAACTAAATATTAAAGTAAGTATTTATTCAAAAAATAAGTATAACTTAAAATTAAGTAGCTATCCATTAGAAAGGTTGATATATATATATATATATATAATACTTACTATTCTAAGTAGATATTTATTTGAATTTAAGTTATATTTAATTTTTTCGAATCATTCGTTTAGTTGTTCGATGACTTAATGCAATTTTGTAGCATTTTGTGTGCAATGGGCCCCATTTATTTGGGTGATGTGGTATTAGTGAGTGAATAAATGACTCATTTTGCTCATCAGATGTAATAATTTTTTTTAGAGATAATTACCTATATGTCACACAATTTAATTTTATTTATTCCTTACTTATTCATTCTTAATTAATTACAGTATGCACACTCAAAACAAAATCTTACATACACACATTTGAGTTAAAACTTAATCAAAATTTATTTAAAAAAAAATATATTCTGTTAGTAAATCATTAAAATTATATTTTTACTCTTAATGGTATATATTTTTTTTCTTCCTCAATACCACACTAAAGCGTTGATTTGTCTTAAAATCAATTCACTTCACGGATGTCTTCTTCCATTGTTGCTACTTAAATATTAAAATTTTAAAATTTTTACTCAAAATATATTTAAATATCTTTAAAATAATATGATGAATAGCTCAGATTTTTTGTAATTTAATTATAGTTAGGTTATTGAAAAATTATGATTACTTATTATAATAGAAATAAGTTAAAATATGTATATGTAAGATTTTATAATATTTTAAGTGTGTATAGCGTAATTAACTAAGAACAGATGAATAATATATAAATAAAATTAAATTGTGAGGCACGTACGTAATTATCTTTTTTTTTTTTTTAACAAACTAGCAGTGATGTGTCCGGCGTGGGATGTGATATACCAAACACCAAACAGTTGTTTTGCACCAACTAAACGACGCCACGTTCCATTAGAGGCGATGTTCCGCCGCTTCCCTCCTGATGATAAGCTCGCCGCACGCAACGCCACTCAGCGAAAGCCTGCTTCCGAGCATTTCGAGGGAGAAAGGAATGGCGAAAGCCGGTGCTCCAAGAAGAGTTCTTCTGCTATGCGGCGATTATACGGAAGATTACGAGGTATAGTTTCGCCTCGCTATCTCCTCTGTGGTAGACCTTTTTTTTTTTTACTAATGATCGGGTTTCTTCTTGATGACAAGTAGGCGATGGTCCCGTTCCAAGCATTGCAAGCTTTTGGATTAGCAGTTGACGCAGTTTGCCCTGGGAAGAAAGCCGGAGATGTTTGCCGGACTGCCGTGCATCAGCTTTCTGGTCATCAGGTAATCAGGCATGTGAGGTTTGGGGAGCTTCAATCTGAACTTGCGCATGATCTGAGGTAGCTCATAGATAGGTCGTGTTGTTCATGCACTAGGTTTAGGCCTACTAGTATCCTACTAATATCCTTCGTCTTGGATTCTGGAACGATGGCAGGTTATTGGAGATTTCAAATGAGGGCCGGCATGGTTTGGGGTTTTGGTAGGACTACAGCGGTTTGTCTGCTATGTTTGGTTGAGTTATTTTTAGTTTAAGTTAGAGAAGAGGTTTGGCTTGCGATGGGATTATTGGTGGGTCAATCCCGAAACCATTGTATTATCAGTTAGGTTAAATTTGGGTTATGTATGCTATTTGTGGATGGTTATCTGCGCCAAGTATGATATTATTTCTATGTGCAAGTGGAAATAAATTCAGAAATAAATTATTGGAGAAAATATTATTATCATCCCATTAATCATTTTTGAAGCTAGTTATTTTACTTAGCGAGTGGGAGAAATGATATCTACCTTAAATAGCTGTCAACATTAGTATGAGGTATGTGGAGCCTAGATCTTGTTACATTAAGGATGGATTGCTAGGTAGATGATCAGATGCATTGGAGAAATCAGCACAACATTATGAGATGGAGGAAGGGGATCAAATCATCTAAGCAATGTGATCAGACTCTTCGATTACAACCTTGCAACCAGTTAAAATCACACCATTTAGCAGAAGTGATCAAATTATCCGATCGATGAACTGATCATCTGTTTTGATTTAACAAACCTGACTATTTTGAAGATTTCATTTTTTACGATGATTTCTTTATAAAGGAATCCTTGTACATATTGAATAACATATTTTGGGGGCTCTGTGGTCCGTGATGACTATTTTGGGTTTTGAGGTGTTTAGAGTTTGACCTCTTGTAATTTTTTTATAGAGATTTCTGAAGAATAATGGAATTTCTTTCAGTGTGACTGTGGTTTTTCTAGGATTTGAGATTTTTCATGTAAAATTGTTGTTCTTGTTTGTTATTTCTTCTTTGATATTTGCTTCACTTTTCTTATGTTTTCTATTGAATCTAAATTTGCTTCTGCATTGCATTGTAACTGATCTATCTTGGGGCGATGTCATAGGCGCAGAATTCCATAACAATTGGTATCAAAGCACTGATTCTCTTTTCACACCGTTAATCAAAATAGTGGGAGTAATCAATGAATGTTTCTAAGGTGATGGCAGATAAATTCGATGGGAAGAGATTCAGGTTATGGAATATAAATAGAGAATTTGTTATATCAACTCCTATCACGGGAGAAGCCAAGAATAATGGGATCTTTTACATTATTAAGACACTGGTATTGTTCAGGCTTATATTGACGAGGGGGATTATATTGATGAGGGCTGTTGCTTTCAACATTGTACAATATGTACAAGAAGCTTTTGGCATTGAGTTAATGTACAACATTGTATCTAATACACCTCTTGTTCAATCTAAAGATGGCCTAAGGAATTGCTATAGATTATATTAATGTGTTTACTGTCATTCAACCTAGTTGAGTTTCATGGACATTAATTTTGATGATGAAGGCTTTTTTGCTATCTTCTACTGGAGAGTTGGAATGTACCTGTTATAGTTGTAGGAAGCTCATTTGGCTAGGAGAAATTGAAGTTTCATGAGGTCCATGGTTTGATTCTTAGCAAGAATATTCATAGGAAGGGATGTGGGGAACCTTCAGGTACTAACTTGCAAATAAATGGAGACAGAGTAGCAAATCCAACTTGATGGGAAGTGCAAGTAGAACCCATCCAACTGTAACATGTCTCTAAACAATTGAAGATGATTTGTAGTACGTATTGGTGCTAACTATGAAGATCCTTATTTAGTCTTGGTTTTTAGACTCAATTGCATCATTTTATTTCATCCCGTGTAGGGAGTTATTGCAAAATTCTATTACTAAAAAGTTCGAGAAGGTTTATCTTGCAAATGAACTTTTAGAAGTTGGAAGTAAAGTTGATGTGCACAAAAGTATAGCGAATGGATATCTTTAAAAGTTCAATGACGTAAGGTACATGTTGGACTCGAGAGAAATTTGATCTCCATTAGTCAGATAGATAATGCAAGCTACAGGAGCATAGCTCATGGAGTTTTGTTAAACATGTTATTGTTGTGGGTAAAGGAATGATGTGAAGTGTGCTTTATCTAACCAATAAAAATAGGGATACTATTGATGTTGGCACGATTGATGGAAACTCGAAGTTGTGGCATTACATATTGGACCATGAAAAGAATGAAAGTGATGACATAGAGAGGTTATCTTCCTAAGTTGAAATTTATGAATGTAGGTCTTTGTGAAGACTATCTTGGTGGGTCTCAATTTATCGATGTAGTTCTGTGCTAAGTAGAAAAGTGTTAGCTTTACTTGAACAGAAAGAGAACCATGTGTATGCTAGTAGGAGTTGGTTCATACAAATATTTGGTAGCCAGTGCTAGTATATTATCTTGGTGGATCTCAATACATGTGACTTTTATTGATGACTCGACTTGGAAGGTGTGAATTTATTTCTTAAAGAATAAATGTGATGTGTTTCTTATTTTGACGAAGTGGAAAGCTAAGGTAGAAAATGAAAGTTGTCTAATAACAAGGAGCTCAAAGATTTCTTTAGACAATGATATCTAGACAATTGAGTCACAGAGAGGATGAACCGAATTCTCAATAAACATGTTGGGAGTATGAAACTTCACGAAGGGCTATCCAAATCTATATTGGGGATATGCAGTTAGCACGGTACCATTTTTATATTCAATAAAAGACCTCCAGTTCCACTGCATTTTTGATTGCCAAAATAGTTGTGGACAAATTGCTAGAAGTGTTGATAGGAAAGAAGTTAGATCTATCTCATTTGAAAGTTTTGTTTTGTATATGCATGTGGTTGCAGAGAAGAAAGACAAACTATATGCTAATGCTGGGATGTGCTATTTTATTGTTATGGATGTAATTGTTATGGCTATAGATTTTGAGATGAATCGAGCAAGAAGATTATCTAGAGCAATAATAATGCATTTGATGTGAGCATTGTGCAAATCTCAGGATGCAATGGCACCAATAGTAGCAGCATTATTGCCCTTCCCCCTTGCTACTTGAGTGCAATAACGAAAAGCCAACCTCGATGCAAAAGAGAGATTATTGATGAGCACAATGCTCATAGCAGTCGACCATTATCTCTGGATGGCAAGTCCAACCTGAGAAAAGGCTAAAAGTTCTTGTCAATTCTAATCTCTCTTATTTTTTAAATTATTTTCTACAGGTAACACTTATACTAATGGTATTGAGAGCCAACCCAGTTCTCCCGGCACCTTTCAGGGTGCCGAATCTAATGATACTGAAGGATTAGCTGCCAACCCAGTAGCTCTTCCCCAATGACTAGTCCACTTTGACTCGCACAACACCTTGGAAGCTTGGTTGTGGCACCTTAAAGTTCAAGTATTAAGGAACCCGAAGGATCTTCGAGCCTCAGGAAACATCGCAGCTTTATCCCCACACATGGACGGCACGCAGTGGTAGAGTCTATGGAAGACCTAACTTGACACCCAAAGCCATATCAGTGCTCACTCGATTAAGCAAAGCCTATGGGAGGCCTGAACCCAATTTAGGGAACTAGGATCCCATTAGTCTCAGTGGCCATAGTAACCTTTTCGCTTCCCGGTGGGATCCCCCTCCCTCAAATTAGATTAAGGTTAACTTTGATGACTCCGTGAGACTGAATGGTAATGTAGGCATGAGTGGGGTGATCAGAGATCAGCACGTCACCCTTCTCGGAGCCTTGGGGATTAGATTGCACATTTATGCAGTTTATGTGGCAGAGGTGGCAAGAGTACTAGAAATTTTGAGAGCTGCTCGGGAATGGAAGGACACAGCCGCCGGGATATGGTTGGAGGGAGACCCTCATGATGGTCGACTCAATATCATTTTTGATACTTTTTGTGTCTTCAAAGCATATAGGATTACACATGTTTACCGAGCTGCTAATAGAGTAGCTGATTTCGTAGGTTTTCCCTGTTACTCTAATGATGTCAAGTAAGGGTATGTCCCTCTCACCTAATTTTTGTGCGATTCTCGATGAGGGTCGATTCGTTTGTACTTAATGTAATTAATTTTACTTTTATGGTATTTTAGGCTATGATTGACTTTCAAAAATGAAGCAAGTGAGATCGAGATGGAGAATGTTTTTGGGGAAACCAGCTAAGGGACTAGCTACTATTATTGATTTTAATGATGAATCTGAAGCAATGGCGACTTCTTTGGTGCTCACTTTGAGGAGATCAGGTAGAACTCCTAAGCTAGATCAGAGGTATTCTCTATTCTATATTTTTTTTAATATTGATCGGCTATGAGCTAGAGTGTTCTAATGAAACAAAGAAATCGAAAATTATATCTTGTGGGAGTCAGTCGTGCAAGATGAATTCAACTCTCTAATTAACGAAACTTAAGAGTTGTCTTCATTAGCAGATAGAAGAGCGTTCCACAGAATAAGTTCATGTACATAATCAAGGAAGATGTAGATGGTAGTAAGAGGTACAGACATGGTTGGTGTTGTAAGGCTTTCTATAAAAATAATGTATTGATGTTATTGAGATATTTTCACTCATTGACTACCATCAAGGTTAGTATTATTGTTGCTGCAAAAGACTTTAGATGTAGAAGACTTTTACTTGGAGCAATTGGATGTTAAGATTGTGTTTCTCTATAATGATTTGGAAGAAGATATCTACAAGATGCTATTGGAGAGTTTTTCAGTGTCTCGTAAGAAAAACCTAGTGTGTAGATTGAAAAGAGCTTGCATGGTCTTAGGATGATTTCGAAACAATAGTATAAGAAGTTTGATACATTTATGGCAAAAAGAATTTTTCTTGGTGTGAAATGAATCGTTATTTTATGGCTTTTGGTAATTGCTACATTATGTTGTTGTGGTACATCAGTGACATGCTTATTGCTAAGGATGGATATCTGCAAGCTAAAATAATAGTTGTCACGTTATCTATGAGATAAAGAATTTAAGTGCAGGAAATCTAATTCTCGGGATGTGAATCACAACAGATGGATTTGAGAGGACTCAAATTATTTTAC
This sequence comes from Apostasia ramifera, assembly GCA_019297695.1. Taxonomy (NCBI): domain Eukaryota; kingdom Viridiplantae; phylum Streptophyta; class Magnoliopsida; order Asparagales; family Orchidaceae; genus Apostasia; species Apostasia ramifera. Next base: position 107,247 of record JAEMOT010002891.1, read on the forward strand.
AAAAAAATACATTTAGGAAATTCTTAAGAGACTTAGAGTTAAGGATGCTAGATTCAAGATTACTCTATTAGGTCCTGTCAAGCTAACAAAGGATCAATTGCCGAAAACTGATGAGGAGCGAGAAGTTAGGAACACATGATGAAGGTTTCATTTGCATTTTCGGTGGGTATATGTCTGCCATGGTGTGAATGAGGCCAGATATTGCATATTCATTCGGAGTTGCAAGCGGATTTATGGCAAACTCTGACTTGGAGTATTGGGAAGCTGTAAAATGGTTGCTCCAACATCTTAGAGCCACTATAGATATGACTGTTGAGAAAAAATGAAGTCACTTTCGAAGGTTATGTAGGTGCGGATCTTGCTAGTGATCAAGATTATAGGAAGAGCACCTCAAGGTATGTTTTTACCCTAAACGGGATTGCTATTAGTTGGATGTCCATGATTTTGAAGTATATTGCATTGTCACGATTTAGAAGTATACTGCATTGTCAATCACATAAGCTGAATACATTATCTTGAAGGTTAGGAAGGCAATGTTCTGGTTAAGGAATTCTCTAAAAGAGATTTACATAGAATATGATGACGGTGTATTGTTTAGTAACAATCATTGCTATTTGTTTGGCTTGTAATTCACTGTTTTATTCGACGATAAATAAAATTCAACCCAAGTATCATTATATCAAGAGATTGATAAATAATGCAACAATATCACTAGTAAAAATGCTTTAGTTCTAAAAATGTAGCTAACATGGTTATGAGGTAGTAGCCTCAAAACAATTGAGACTATGCAGTGCCTCAATTGGCCTCCATGTTTAGGAAGATGGAAACAGATTGCTGAAGAAGTTGGCTACAAAGTTAAGTATTAGATGTGTATATTGAAGATCAATCTCACTTGGAGATTGATGAAATGTGTGGAGCATGGATCTTATTACAATATTAGTTGGATGAAGGATGGATTGTCAGGTAGATGATCAGGGGCGTTGTAAAAACTAGTATAACATAATGAAATGCAGAATGGGAACCATTCTGTTTGATTAGAGCTCTGTAACCTGTGGAAATCTCCCCATTGAACAGATGGAGATTAGATTTTTTTATGAGTAATTGGACTGTTTGATTGATGAACTGATCGTTTATTTTGACGTAATAAATCTACCTATTTTGGAGAATTGTTTTACGAAGATTTTTTTAATTATATACATGTGCATTTTAAATAAGTATTTTGAGAGATCACTGAGATGAATATTCGAGGGTTTGTTATGGTTATGTGATCTCCGTAACTTTTCTTGAAGCTCTTAAGGAATAGTAGAATTTCTCTTGATGCGGCTATAATGTCTTTTCAGATTTGAGGTTTTCCATGTAAAATTAGTGTTCTTGTTCGCTTTTTCTTCTTTGATATCTGCATCGAGTTTTCTCCTTTGCATATTTTCTATTTGATCTAGAACTGTACTTCTCCATTGCACTATAAGAGATCTATCTTGGGACGATTGTGTTGTAGCAGAAACACGATTCCTTGACACATCTACCTAAATTGGCATCCACCGCAAACTTGTTAGATAGACCCAAGTGTGTGAGCTATATTTTGTTTGTTATTTCTGACCCCTTTTTTGAAGATGATGTGGGTTATTAACAACTTGGTTGGATTTCATGTATATTGAATTAGTTGGAATGGCACGTCAATCTAATGCCATGATCAAGCTAAGCTGGTCACCCTGTGTCTGCGACTTTATAACAGTTTATTTTGGGTTCAGTTCAAATTTGTACCTTTTTGGCCTTGTTGACAGGAAAAGACCACCAAGCACATTTGTTGTTATTTCTGAGATGCTTAGATTATTGCTCATCTTCATGATTTTGGCTTTAGTAGGTTTTCAGCTATGTTTTAAACTGGAGATATATGTTAAATTTTGTTGATTTAAGGAGTTCAAATTCGGAGTTGGCTTATGTTTTAACTAAATTGGAGATTAATTAATGGGGTACTCTGGTTGGTTGAGTTTTCATACTATGTTAATTTGAGATAGGTTAGTTTTGTCCTGGAATGTAGCTTTCATATATTTTCGTTGTAGGTACTGGTTATTATGTGTGTTGGGTTACAAATTGGTTGTTTCCATTCACAATAATAATACTTAATGTATTAGTTGTGAAATATTTTAGGAACATAGTTGTCGTTATGAACCAGGTAAGTTAGGACAGTTGAGTTAGAAAGAAACTGTAGTAGAGTATTTTACTTAATAGATTAGTTGTGAGGTCTTTTAGGAACAGAGTTATAGTTGTTTCCAGTTAAGTTATGACAGTTGGGCTGGAAAGAAACTGTGTTAGAGCATTGTGCTACATCTATTGAAAAGGGAGTTCCTTCACAATAGAGTAGACAGTTTCACTTAGATTGTGAAAGGGGAAACAATCAACACATCAGGAAATTTTCTGCATTGGATGAATTTTCTTTGGCATAATATTGTTATAAGCGCCTGTCGTACTCTTTCTTATGGCCTATGAATTTCATTGCTGCAGACATACACCGAGTCACGTGGCCATAATTTTGCACTTAATGCGACTTTTAATGAGATTCAAGAGAGCAATTATGACGGATTGGTTATACCTGGAGGTCGGGCTCCAGAGTACCTTGCCATGGATGAGTCTGTTGTGAGTTTAGTAAGAAAGTTTTCAGAGGCAGGAAAAGCAATTGCATCCATTTGTCATGGACAGCTGGTCCTGGCTGCTGCAGATGTTGTAAAACAACGGAAATGTACAGCAAATCCAGCTGTTAAGCCTGTTCTTCTTGCAGCAGGTTGCCATTGGGTAGAGCCAAAGCTTGATACATGTGTAAGGGATGATAATCTCGTAACAGCAGTAATGTACCACGGGCATCCTGAATTTATTCGTTTATTTGTGCAAGCACTTGGTGGCACCATACATGGCTCCATCAAAAAGATTCTATTTCTCTGTGGGGTATGTTTCGACATAATCATCCTTTTAATCACTGGCTATTTATTCTGAAATCTTGCCCCTTACGTACATTTAGATATCCTTTGTGCTGGACATGTATTCCAAGTTAAGAACCTTGAATTTTATATGAAACATGTCAAATGACATCTACAACTGCTGGATATCAAGCAGGATCTATGCATGTACTGTTGATGATTCTGTTTTGGTAATATTATTATTTCAGTATTATCAAAAAAAATTATTATTTTAGTTGTTTCACTAACATTTACTTAAGATCATATATCATGATATGCTTGTATTAAGATCTTTTCTTTGCTTCTAATTATCCTCGAGTTTATGATTTGGAAAACCACAGAAACCAGTGCTTGAACTTAATTAGTTTATTTCCTTTATATACTGTTCTTTGGTCAGCAACTAAGATGTTCATTCTTGGAGTTTCTAGGTTATATTCAATATTGTGCCACTTCTTCAATATTGTGTTATTTTGTTTGACATAGTGTTCAGTAGATTTCAACTTAAAATGAAGCACTTCTATCCATGTTAAAAAAGTCTCTTTTGTAAAAAAGATTGTTTTTAGCCACTAAGGTCCTTTTTTATAGGGTGGTAAGGTAAAATGGTGCATGTAAACAGCTCATTGTGCTCATGCACTAAGTTGGCTAGTTCTCTTTTTTGGTCATTTATTTTCTCTATGGATGCCATTGAACTATTAATTTTTTTTATTTATATAATGGATTGTTTGGACATGATGAAATCATGGATAAAGCAAGTTAAGATTGTATGAATATAAAAAATTACCTACAAGCTTAATTTTTTAGGTCAATTGGTAAGCAGAGATTTAACATGATATTACAGCCAAAGATTTCAAGTTTGAACCATAGTAATTCCCAACTATTAAAAAAAAAAAAAACTATGTTGAATCCACACTATAAAGCAAAGAAGCTTACGTGTGAGGGGCATGTAAAAATGTAAAAGTATTCTTGAATCATTACCTACAAGCTTAACCTTTTAGGTCAGACTAAAGAATTAATAAAGGTTAATAAGTTTTTAATTGATGATATTTTGACTGAAGAAACTTCTGTTCTAGTAGCACACTATAGTATTATAATGTCAATGCAAGTAGATTTATACAGTCAGTTCATTGTCTTTCTTCAGTTCTTTTGGTGTCAGAATGGTTATTTGTTCTGCTTCACACTAAAGTAAAATCCAACTTAAAAGTGCTAGCTAGCTCTTAATTTTAGTCACGACTAGGTTCTTTACTAGTATTTTTAATGGAAAAGCTTGTTTGTTATAATGGACCTTTTGGGTTGCTTCTTGTGGCCTGGCTTGGCTGTTTACAGGACCTGTGCTATGATATATTCTGTTTCCCACTAAAAATTTAGTTACTTAAATTGAGGTAATTTTTTCTTACACTTTTGGAAGGCTTTAGGAGTGATAATACAATTCCAACGAAAAGTTCTCATTTCCCCCCATTTAAATATTTATTTTGTTCCATCAAATATTATATATATTGATTTTTCCTTGTGAAGCACCATTTCCATATATTGCAGCGTTATGGAGTTTTAATGCAACCTGTTCATAGCAGTGCTTTCACAGTGTATTGTTCAGCATGACAATCAATATAGCCTCCATATGTGGTAATGCTCATAAGGTTTATTTCGGTCATCATAAATATCATTCGTGATTGTAACCTAGCATTACAAGTTTTCAAAAAGCTTATGTAATTTTGAATTTTGCCTTCATCCAACTCATTATCGTCTTGGGTTTCTGTCCTAGATGCTGTATGGTTGGAAGAATGAATTTGCTTATGAAGTTTTAGACTTCCATATCAGGATAACTGCATTCATGAAGACTGAATAACTTTCCAATCCTCTGACTTCATTAGCTTTAGTCTCCATACATCAGGTTGCATCTCATTTTGCTTACAATTCAATGCTAGATTAAGTTGGTCTTATCAGGATATGTTTGATGAAATTAAACACTGTTATCAATAAATCAAACATGAATTAGTGCTTAAAAATCACACTTGGTATGTTGTGCGAGGCCAAACTTCATTCGTGAGAATCTGAAATGGATGAATATGGATTATACTGTTCATCGAGCCAGCAAATTGATAAAAATTGCTCCATTGTAATTCAGGGTGTATGCTTCAAATATATTGTCCATGTTTTAAATCAGCATTTATAGCTAATGAAGACACCACAAGTTCTTGATAAGATACGCTCAATCATCCTCATTTTCACTGCACCTATGTTTAACCTACATAATGTTCATGTCTCAATTAAGATAGAGCTTAAGTACACTCTAGACTACTTGCATGCTGTTTGTGGATTATCATAGTTGCATGATCTTTTGATCGGAATTATGAATTTCATAAATATAGGAGAAATCGATTGAGTATGATGCATGTATGGATAATTATGAAATAGATTACAAATTATACTTCATTGCATCATGCCACTCCTTATTCGGTGTTCTTTTATTGATGAGCTAGAGGTGGAAGCTAGCAATGATTTGATCATCCTCTTGGAGATTCAATTGAGAAACTTCATGCGTGATACAGAGTACTGGAAACATCCTCTTTCTTAATAAAAATGTTTAGTGGTTCTCTTTTGGAAAAGAGATTTGCGATGACCTCGGTCAATGATTTTGACAACTATGAATAACAACTAACCCGGAACTTGAAATCATATTTTGAAAATAATGACTATTCTGATGACTATGAATGATGACTAATCTGGAACTTGTAATTAATTATTGAAAACAATGCCGTTAGTGTTATCAAAAAGAAAAAGAAAAGTCGTTAGTCTATTTTTAATTGTTTTGTATGTAAGCCCCATAATTTGTCATCATGTTCATTTTTTTGTGTCTGAAAGGTTTCTCTTCTTCTGCCCTTTGTTCCACAGTTTTCCATTTTCAGTGGGTAAATGCTTAAAAGTAATGATGGCAATGATGTATGATTGTTTTAGGATTTTTTGCACTTGTTGATGCGTATTCTTTGATTAGCTGACTAATCAACTGATCTTGGAAGGATGAACTTGCCCTTATATATGCCCACATATTAGTTTCCCCTTATAAGGCCCCCCACATGATGGCAACGATGTATTTATGGAGTTTTGAGATGGTATGCCTTAATGCAATGCAAAAGCTCCCTTTATCAATGATTTAATGAACTGTTAACTCAGATGGCACGTCATTCTGGACTTTCCTGTGCCAGTTGTGTGTTGTTACATGATATTGCAATATTAAGGTGTAGCAGTATTAGTTTTTTACCTAGTGTATGAGTGATACTCTGGTAGTTTGCTTTCTTCTGTTTGACAGGTAAACTAGATTGATAGGTTACTGGTTCTCATATTGAAGGTACATTATTTATTTTTTCTAGAAACTTGCTCTTCTTGTTATCATTAAATGGCAAAATATCTTAGCTTGTTTGGGTTTATTATTTGTGACGAGATATCTTATTAATATTAGTTTTTGTCAGCCATACCGAAACAGTAATAGTTTCCTTTCCAGTTGGCCTTCACTTAATGAGGTATTAATCTAGAATATTGGTTCTAGGACTTTATGGAGGACTATGAAGTTATGGTTCCTTTTCAGTCTCTTCAAGCTCTTGGTTGTGAGGTTGATGCTGTCTGCCCCAAGAAGAATGCAGGGGACATATGCCCAACAGCTATTCATGATTTCGAAGGTGACCAGACATATACTGAAAAACCAGGTCATGACTTCACATTGACTGCCAAGTTTGAGTCCGTGGATGCTTTGAGCTATGACGCTCTAGTAATACCAGGTGGTCGTGCCCCAGAATATCTTGCACTAGATGAGAAAGTCATCACTTTGGTGAAAGATTTCATGCATGCTAAAAAGCCAGTCGCATCTATTTGCCATGGGCAACAAATATTATCTGCTGCTGGTGTGCTTGAGGTATTTATAATATGCACAAACATAGGGATGATAATCGATAAACATCTGTGAAGAGTTGGTGCGAAACAATTTATTACAAACATTGCTTAAACTAAGTGATGCAATGTTATTCAACTCTGTTTAAGTTGGCCAGTCTTGTCCTGGCGGTTTATAGATCCCTAGGTCTTAAGTCTTTTTGCAAGCTGGTTTACAAAATTCAAATTATTGCACCTGGACACTTAGGTCTTAAGTCTCTGTGGTCCTTCCATTCCATTATGTGTTGCATGAATAGTCCAATTTGATGAAAATATTTAATTTGGTAAGGAAAAACGTTTTCTCCTGTAAAATTCGTTGGAATGACCTTTAACATGCATCAAATTTACCCATCTTGCCGTAACGTCTTCTTCTTCCCGCTGTACCCTAACATTCTTACCATAATGTTTTTCCTCCCACGCCCTAGCATTCTTATGTTAATCTTTATCCCTCCTTGTCTTAAATCCTCATTTTTCCCTCCTTTCCTTAACGTTCTTCTTCAATTTTCTAACCCTCTTGTCCTTGCTTTTAGTACCGGTAGGCTGAAGATCCCAACAATGACAGTGAATGTGGAAGGAGTTTCTCCATGCTTTAGAATGTTCATTCTTGGTGGTTCCCCTTATTAGTAGCCTCCTGTTGTGTTTCTGATGTTTTCATTTTTAGCGTGATTGTGAAGTCCAGAGGCTTTTCTGTTTTCTGCTGCTTGCCCACATTCAACCATCATCTCTGACATCCTATATATGTCGGTCTATTATGGAGCTTTGGGCAGGGGCTGGAATAGTGGAAGCCTAGATTGGAGAGAAAATACAATAGAAATTTTAAGTAAAATAACTATGCACGTGATAGAAGGACCGCATTGAAACATAAACCTCAAGGACAATGTAATGATTCAACTTTCATGGATTGATGTGCAAAAACTTTAAAATTTTAAAGACCTATAAGCAATTTACCAAGAAATATACGATGTCTTTGATGAGAATGTGAACCTATCAATGTCCCTATTGGAACTGTACTGAAGAAAAATTTATAATTATGTATATCTCCCCCCACTTTAGAGAAAATTTGAACTTTTCAATAAACCTGTTTGGTGCTACCCTAACTTGTGTAAGCCTAATTAAGTTGGACACACCAGTATATAGTAGATTCAGGGAAAATAGTTTAAAGATTATTACTGTTGTGCCTGGTGCAAGTCAGATTGTTTGAGGTGCCAGTAGAAACCAGGCGCAATTTTACCTACATACACGCATGGATTCTACAGAACTGTGGCTGGCGAGTCTTGATTTATGCCCTAAATTTTATTACATTGTCCTCCTGGGTTCTTTTTTCTGCTTACAATTGACCTTTCTCTTCCTAAGTAACTAATCAACCATATTACACAATTGCAGGGAAGAAAATGCACAGCGTATCCTGCTGTAAAGCTGAATGTGATTCTGGGAGGAGGAAAATGGCTTGAGCCAGATCCAATTCACCGCTGCTTCACTGATGGTAATTTGGTGACTGGTGCTGCTTGGCCTGGGCATCCAGAGTTCATATCTCATCTCATGGCTTTACTTGGTATTTCTGTTTCATTCTAAGCAAAATTATAAGTTCAGAAAAGATCTCAGCCATCCTTTGTCACATGTGTTCATAACGAAGAGTTCACAGCTCCAGAGTAAGTCTTTGTAGAGACATGTCTTTTAAGTTTTTCCTATGTAAAGGTGTGGGCAAGGAAGCATGAACACTTCTATACATCCCAATGTGCCGTATCGTATTGTATTCTCGTGTCCCCGTGTTACATTTGTATATCTTAGGTACTTCTATAATATTGAGTAAAAGTTATAGTAAAATTACATAATCACATAGAAATATATTATATTGTTTAGCATGTCGTCATGTTTGTGTCCTGTAATTTAGAAAGTTGATGTGTTGATGTGTCTTGTTGTGTTGTATCTCCGTGTCTATGTTGTGTCCATACTTCTTAAGGTGTGAGACTCTTGTACTAAGGGTGTGATTTGCTAAAATTTCTGGCAATTTTGTTTGAGACGTGAATTGTGTTCAACATTTGTTTGCATTTTACTTTATACTTTTTTGTTCAATTTTTCGGTGACAACTGTTTATGAGATATGATTTGCTAAAGATGGTTCTGGTAACTATGTTCGAAATGTGGAACTTTTTCATAAGATACTCAAATTTGATCCAAATACAAAGCCAATCCAATTGAAACTTTTTTATGCCAATTTTATTTCTTGTGCTAAATACGCGTTTGAAGCGAAATGCATGCTATACACATTATCTAAATTATATTTTATTAATTCCTCTCATAGGGGTTCTTTTGTACATTAATCATTAAAAAGTTTCACTTGACACAATCTTATTTTATGTTATGTTATCTAGAGAAAATTATTTTTTGGTTTATTGATATTTATAAATAATCTTCTATAGAATTATAAAATTATTAATCAAATGATGACATTTAAATTACATAACACTACGATAATAACGAACCAAACGCTTTCTAAATACACTTTATCTAGTTGTTTGCAATACACACGCCCAAAATACTACTTTCATTCTTTCTTTGCTCTGTTTCCATTTTGTTTGTCCTACCATTTATTTGAAAAATCCGTGTCATCTTTAGTGGTTAGATTGCTTCATTTCGTCTAATTGTTTGAAGTTACAGATGGACGACAATTATCACCGAAGAACTCTATAGTTTACTGTTTCAGTCTCAGTTCTCTTGCTTTTGTTAAATAATGGCTGAATTCCATCTCTAAATTACTGCTGCTTTGTTATAGTGTGAAGGCTGAGTTCATGTCCATCTCTTATTAGTTTGTTGGTGTTTAGTTTAATTTTCTTAAAAATTGATATTTTGTCATCTTACTGATTTTTTGTGTTTCATGGCTTTCTGATAGGGGTGGCAAAACTGGTTTACATGATTTGAACTCAAATTCGATCTGACATGAATAGCTTAACTCGAATTCAATTCAATTATTAAATAAGTCGAGCTTAATTATTTGAACTCGATTTGATTAATAAATGGGTTTGGAATACGGAATGAGTTGTGAATAGATTGTCATAACAAATGACTTTTAAACTGATGACATGGAGCAGATTTCAGTAGATTTTTGACAATGCATGCATGGAAACACAGACAATAATTTTACTTGCAACACGACATTGTCACGAGTTAAGAAGAGTAGACAACTACTTTTCATTATGAGATGAGAAACACATAAATGTAGTTTGATCATCATGTAAACAAACTGTTTCATGTTTGCTAATTGTTTTTTTTTTTTTTTTTGTATTTTTGTATGGACATGTTTACTAATTGTTAGATGGATAGTACAATTTATATGACAAATAGTCACACGAGTGGATGTCAGAAAGTGGCAGAGCGCCACACTAAAGGGCTGCCAGATGAAGAGGATGAACTGTGGTTCTGTGCGATGCTTCGCTGCCTAACATAAAAGATGTTGGTTCACATCTATCGGACTAAAAGGACAATGATGAATGGCCGGACGTGAAGAAGGCAAGAGTCTTAGATTGCTGACCTATACTAGGGTTGACGGGTTAAGGTCAACCAGAAGTTGATATTATATATATATATATATAGAGAGAGAGAGAGAGGCGGTGGACTATTTGGCAGCAACCAAGGGCAATTAATAGTGGTCGACTGAGACTAACGAGAGAGTGAAAGAGTGAGAGAGAGAGAGGTGATGGTTGGAAGTCGACTGATGATGGTTTCCTAGTCGATGCTAACAACATTTTTTGTAATATCATCAACTCAACAAGCCTTGCAATGAAGTTTGGTTTGCAATTATATTCACAAAATTACAGTAATTATAACGCCTTTTAAGTGTTGCACACCAATCTTAACATTGTTTCATGTACCCCAAGGTTGCAGGGGATAATAATGGCACTAATTAATGGTAATGTTTGTAAACAAAACTTAAGTGATTTAATATTATCTTAATATTATATTATTAAATTGATGATATTTAGATAATATTATAGAATATTATAAAATTATTATTTAAAAGATGATATTTAAATAATATGATATAACATCAAAATAATTGTAGATTAAACATCTCTCAGCTAAAATAAACTGTGTGTGTTACCAATTGAAGCCTATAGTTTTTGAAAACAGATATTTGATAATGATAGTATGATAGCATCATGCATTAAAGAGAATAATCATATCTTCAGTTTGGAATCTCCTTTATTGAAGGATTATATCGTCAAAATCGATCCTTATTCCTCCCTCCTGCTCCCGATTATGCTGCTGCTTTCATTCGCATCATTAGACTTGGTCGCTTGGAATCGGTCTCCCCACTGCTTCCATTTGGCGACAAATGCCGCTTTCCCAGTGCTCAGCCAATTCAAGCAGTTCTCTCCCCTGCCGCTGCAGGCTCAAGCATTGCCCATCACTCTCATCCCTCTCCATGCCAGGCTGCCACCCATGCTCTGTAGTCTGTTCTAAGCATAAATGCCGGTCTACCATGCACAGCTCCTCAGGCATCCATCCATGGCTTCCTCGAACCCTCCCTGCGATGTTCCCCCTTTCTGCCAATGCTACAGCTCGCTCTTTACCGATGCTGCGGAGCTTCGTGGGAGGCAGCATGACGATGATCTCCGGGTGACAGAGGAATGCGAGCTCCCACTGATAGATCTGCGCCGTCTCCAGTGCGGGATCGAAGAGGAGAGGATTGCTTGCGTCGCCGAGATTGGGAGGGCCTCCTCGGAGTGGGGCTTCTTCCAGGTGGTGAACCATGGCGTCAGCACTGAGCTCCTGCAGGAGATCAGGAGGGAGCAGAGGAGGCTGTTCCACTCTCCTTTCGAGAAGAAGGTCGGATCGAAGGCCCTGAACGACTCCTATAGGTGGGGGAGTCCTGCTGCCACTTCCCTCGATCAGTTCTCTTGGTCTGAGTCCTTCCACGTCCCTCTCTCTAAGCTTCAAGAAGAAGATGGTGGCTGCAGCGAGGAGGAGGAATTCAGACCGTTAAGGTTTAAAATACAAATTTACAACGGCTAGTTACAGAAACCTCACATAAAATGACTAAATTGCCCCTTCGGCTTTGCCTCTCTGTCTCTTTCCCTCCTTCAGCTGATTCAAACCATCTCTGCATTTTCCTGCTTGCTGCCAGGGAGGTGATGCAGAAGGTTGCAGCCGCCATGTCGGAGCTGGCAAGGGTGCTGGCCAGGGCCCTCGCAGAAAATTTGGGGTGCCGCAGGCATTTCTTCGCAGAGGATTGCAGCGAGAGCACTTGCTTCCTCCGGCTCAACCGGTACCCGCCATGCCCCTTCTTTCAAACGACCTTTGGGCTCATGCCGCACACCGACAGTGACTTTCTCACCATCCTCCACCAAGACCATGTCGGAGGCCTGCAGCTGATGAAGGACTCCAAATGGGTCGCCGTTCGGCCAAACCCAGATGCTCTCATAGTCAACATTGGTGATCTTTTTCAGGTAACACATCATTCGACTTCTTTTTTATCACTAAAAGTCAAGTATCCTTTTTGCCGAAACTAATTGCACATTATATAGGATCATTTTGGTAACTTACGATGGACAACTTTTTGAATTTTAGTTCATTTATGCGATCCCCTTCCTGGAGCCTGACTCGCTATAGAGTGTTGACATGTTCAAAAGTTTATCTCTGAACATTACAACTTTTGTCATCTCTGAGAATTGCGATGATTTAGATTTGAACCCAGATGACACCTAGGCTCATTGACCTGCAAAAATTTATACGTGTTGACTTCAAGATACTTTATTGACAGGCGTGGAGCAATGATGTGTACAAAAGCGTGAAGCACAAGGTGATGACCAATTGGAATGCGGAGAGGTACTCCATTGCTTACTTTCTTTGCCCATCATATGAATCTACTATTGGGAGCTGCACTGAGCCATCTCACTACAAGAAGTTCACTTTCAAGGAGTTCAGGAAGCAGGTTCAGGAGGATGTTAAGAGAATTGGTTATAAGGTGGGGCTCCCAAGATTTCTTCTATAGAGCAGGCTTATGATCAGAGAATTACATTATTATATACTAACAAATATTTTATTGCACATAACCCCCTTTTCAAGATGGGGAAAGAATCATACTTATATATGTAGACTTTTTGTTGTAGAAATATATTATTGGGGAAATATAAATATATGGTTTATATTCTTATTATATTGAAAATCTAAAATGTGTCCCTATGATTTTTTATTATTTCTATAAAATCATGCATGTATCAGTAACGTGAAAAATATTATAATTTGATCGATACATCCACGTGAAGCCCGAATTATTTTGAGTGCTCGAGCTCAAGTAAATCTTGGCATGTGGTGTATTGTTGTCGAAGAAACTGCAATGTTCTTCAAAGACGTATAAAATCATTCAAGTTTATATTTTAATATTCGAGAAGAGCTATAGCAGCTAAAGAATTTCTTATTAATTTGCTCTATAAGTGAAAACAACGAAGATAAAGAACAAATAATTAGAGAAGAAGGTGATTAACTTGTAATATGAGTGGTATTAATTTGCAAGATATTTACTTTAATTTAGATGAGAAAAAAATGATTTATAATATGAGAATATAATATGTAAATAAGCATATTTGTAGTATTTTGTGTGTAAATATCCCTCAAAGAAACAGCAGCTGATCACCGTGTTAAATTCATTTCTATGTTTGACTGTTTAAATTTAATCTGATTTAATTTTAAATAAATATATCACATCACACATAAAATTTAATATTAAAAATTAATTTTATTTTATATTCTACATATATTATCAAAATAATAATTAATTTTATATCACATCTTTCATATTTATCAACATAATAACTAATTTTATTTCACATCATTCACAATTTTTAATAAAAAAATATTTTTATTTAAATTTAATTTTAATTTTATTAAATTTAAATCTTACAAACAAACAAGCTGATTCAATGATAGGCCCTGCATCAAATTCCAACTTTTGCATTTTTTTTTTCAATGAAAGTTTTTGCAGATATACCAAATAAGAAAAAAAATTTAAATATCAAAACCTTGCATATGACCTAACAAATGAACTGCAATATTTTTTTGCAAATTTACATTCATTATTCCAAAAAATCACAGAAGACCATCATAATCCATTATGATTTTCAAGTTTCATTTTTGAATAATTAAATAAATTCAATCTCATAATTATTGATTATTATATTAATCAATTCTTGGGAATGTGTAGCCAAATTTATACATACATAAATATACATAAAATTCATTATTTTTATGCAGCACCCCTATCTAATTTCAAAAATGAGGCTGCCTGTAAATTTACCCTAAAACGACGGGTGATATCTGAAAATAATAGATCTTTGAGAGCAACAGATGTAAATTTTTCGAAATTTTATTCTCGAGCTTTAATTTACCAATTTCTTAAGAATATTTAATGTCATTTCAAACAAACTTTCTTTAATGTTAGAATTTTATGAAACTACAATACTATCTACCATGAGAGTTTTAGTACATTAATTAATACATCAAAAATGGATGCCAAGGACTTATGGAATGAAGCTTATGATAAGCCTTGTAGGAAAAAATTAAAACTGAAACAGTCAATGTGAAAATCCTATTAGATCTTAAGAATAAAATAATATCAGTTGCACGCATCATCATTAAAAGAAAAATTTTTTATTTATTTAATCATATAATTATATATTTCAACCACTATTTGAATAAATAATTACAAGCTGACAGTACGTTAAGAAAAATTATTGAGTTTGGGTGGTCGAATAGTTTGGCCGACCGTTGGGTGGATGTGGCACACTATCACCTGGCGGAGCCCACTGTTGATGTGGCGGCTCCTGTCGATTGGCGGAACATTCGGTCGGCCGAACCCAAGAACCCTTCATTGGGTTGTTAACTATTTGAGTTCCAGTCAAAGTTTTTTATCAAATTAATTAAAATTTTAAGTTGAATCGAGTCTTACATTTAATCATATTTTAATACTGTATATTCATTTAATATATAATATATATATATATATATTCCAAATTATAGCTAGATTAAGCTTATAATATGTATAATATATATTTTTATATTAGAATTTCTAAATATTGAATTATTTAACATTTTTTTATAAATATAGCCTAGGAAGTCGGTTATAAGTTAAATTAATTTATTTTAAATAAGTTGACTTTGAGTTAAGTTCATATCGTATAAAATACAAATAAATTTTAAGCTAATTTCGAGTTTAGAACAAAATTAAGAGCCCTAGGCAGCTGTTGTTTGTTTAACCTAACAAAATTTATATATGTATTACCTCTTAATTTGCGATCAATTATAAGCCGATCCCTTTTTACCGAGTTATTAAAATCTAATAATATTCATACTTTAAATGAATAATTATGAACTGACCGCCCATTTGAGTTAACGTAGGCGCGGTTCGTAATTATACAGTTAAAGTCAAAATTAATTTGTAATTAGATAAATATTTAATTTTGAGAATTAAATAAATAAAAATACCTTATTTAAGAGTTACATTTGTAATTCTCCCAAGAGGCTATGACCATGTACCAATATCTTCATAGAGATTACCTAGAGTGGCAATTTTATTGTATTTAAATGTTTTCACTTGCATATGTCTTAATGACAAGACTAACAAGTAATTAATTATATGATTTGATTGTATGTAGATCTCCCAATTAAAATATTATAACTATTGGGAAATTTTTATGTTTGAAAATATAAATGCAAGGTGGAGAAATTATAGAGCAAAAAAGGGTGTTTGAAAGTCAAGTGACCAAAGGTTTATAATTATATACAAAGAAGTGTCAAATTATATTTTAATAGGCAAATTAGAGTATATATATTAACATAATCTTTTGATTAGGATACAATAAAATAAATAAAATATCATGATATTGTGTATTTCCTAGACACATGGAAGTAGAAATCTTAAATAAAAATAATTATTTTATAGGCACAAAATATTTTGATTTTTATATTATATTGGCAAATATTAGTATTTTGGATTTTATTCGTATTTCATTTAGGTCTATTTTAAGAGAAAAAATTATCGTATCGTTCAGTCATGATATGTGGATGAGTTTAACTATAACATCCTGTGATCTCATTGTAGAGATATTGTCCGCTTTGGCTTTAGAAAAACTGCGTGCTTGAGTGCTTCCCAGGAGGTCACCCATCCCAGTGCTACTCCAGCCCAAGCACGCTCAACTATGGAGTTTTCCATCACTAGTCTCACGGTTTTGCCCCCAAAAGGCGTCTCTACTATTTGAGATCACGTTATCTACTTATACAGCTCAGGATCTCCCTCCCTTTCCGATGTGGGACGATTCATTCCTGCGCCCCTCTCACCACTCATTATTCGGCTTAGAAGCCTGCCAGGAGCCGCACTTTGCCTCAGTGATTCCTTTCTCTTAGGACATCACCCGGCGTCACTCCCCGCCCTCTTCGGCCACGGGCGTCACATTAACTGAGTCGCCAAGCGGAGTCAACCAAATAAGGATTTTCAAACAACTTAGAAGTCCTGCTCGAATTGAGGACCCCTGGTCGAACAGTGCGGAAACTAGTCGAATGATTGGGTTGAATAACTGATTGAATATTGGGCAACTGTCATGTCATAGCCATCTTATGATGCAATGGTTCCTTTAGGGATGAGAGAAGTGTGTCTATCATTAATGTCTGTGATATCAGGTGGCGTTGGAAGGTTTAGCCACTAACACGCTGTCCCGTTGTTGCCTCATTATTGAAGTCTACCTAGCCTATCTAATCTCATCCACTCCTCTCTAGCTATAAATGACCTCATTTATGATAAGAAAGGGTTTCCAGCCCTGGACTAACTCAAGGGCACGAAAGGGAAAGATTAGCTAGGTACTGATCATTCAAAGTTCATTTACAGTTCGCCTTCAGTTTCGGCTCTGTTTAACGAATATCTCTTCCCGCCCAACCAAGCTTCTTTTAGAAACTCCCAACTTGCCACTACTTTTTCATTCCTTCCAAAAAGTACCTCAAGGAAAGCCTCTCATTCTTTTCTATTATGATATATTTTTTCTCTAATTAGCCCAACAATCCTACTTATTATCTCTTAATCTCTTATTCAAGTTTTCACCCAAACAGTTCATGAATTTAAAAATGAAATATTTAATCTCTGACAATAAACAAAAATTTTAATTCACCCTATTCGATCTTGAAATATTTTTAATGTGATACTATTGTGCAAATTTCTCTGTAAAGGGTCTCATTACTAATAGAGTAGCTCCTTGAAGATCATGGGATTCAACAACTAGCAACAACTCGATTGTATCGTCAGTCTCAAACGATAAAATGCCTCCTTTGAAGCTAATATTCACGAAATGCTCACGACTGTTCCAGCAAAATGAGACACTAAAATTTCAAAATTTTATAACAAGTACGACATAAGTAGAGTTTCTAAACAACTTGATGCGATGGAGCAGTGGATGCGAGGTGGTGGCAATCATAGAAGATTTGTGATAAAAAAAGCGAGAAAAAGAAAGAGAAAAATTTATTTAAAAAATCTTTGTGAAAAGTTTTATTAATCTTAGAGATTAGATTGAAAATTATAATAAATTTGAGAGACCAAAATAAAATTTGTGAATATACGTGAAATAAACATCTAACTTTTAAATGTTAAAAACATATATCATGTTTGAATTGGCAAAAGAGAAAGAAGTTCAAAAATATTGAAATATTTCATTAAGATGTTATTTTTATTAAAGAACACGGCAAACAATTATGCTTGAAATTTATATGCCATAACAGCCCAAAATTCCATTTTAGGAGATCTAATATTGACTTGAGAGCATCTTAAATAATAAATAAGTGTAAATAACAATTGAGTCCCCTTAATTTAAACTTATATGAATTTAAATCCTTCTAGTTTTTAAATTAATACTCTGTTTTATAATAATGTTTAAAGTTAACAAATATTAAGATAAATTTAAAAAAAAAGATAAATTACACCTAAGTTCTTGAATTTAAGGCTTAATAATACACAGGTTCATGTTATAACATCAGGGACTCTGAGTTTTAATAAATTATCAAATGAGTCCTTTTTTATTTTTTTTATTATTAATTTTATTTAAAATTACCATTATACCCTTCCCCGGGTTCGGCGGCCGCGGGGCCTCGCACTTGCGCGGGGATCAGGAGGAGAGAGAGAGGGGATGGATATAATAGTAATTTTAAAAAATATTTAATAATAAAAAATTAAAAAAGACTATTTAATAATTTATTAAAACTCAGAGACTCGATGTTATAATTTTAAGAACGTGGATCTGTGCTTTATTAAGCCTTAAACTCAGAGACATGAGTGTAATTTACCAAAAAAAAAACTTTTGCCCTTCCATTCATTCTATCGATCTGCCACCCCTATTTCTCGAGTTGGTGGAATGGAATTTTCTTCATTTATTATTTTTATAACGATAGCTAATTGTTACGGTGGAATATCCTATTAATACATTATCTTAAATTATATGAGTAATTCGATTAATTTAAAAATAAAAAAAATTGAACTGCATATAAATCTAAATCAGAGAAACTCGATTGTTAATTATTTATGTTACAAAATTGTGATATTTAATAGTCAATATATATAATTAAAAATTTAAATATAAAACATATAAAATTATTAGATTTTAGTGGTACTTAAGTTTGTGTAGTTGGTTAAAAATGGGTCTTTTTATTTTAAAATCACTTAAATTTCCTAAATTACCCTTGACTGGGGAAGCTGGAAAATGGAGGAAAAAAAGAGAGATTTTACATTTTAACAAAAGTAATTTTTTTTTCCATAAAAGCATTTTTTTTTAAATTTGGGTTTAATAAAAAATTGTAAATTGACTTGAGGGATTAAAGTGGAAATTATGACCATTCTTTTGATTAATTCAAAAGGTAAGGTTTGGAAGAAATTATCAATAATTTCTAAATTTTATCTATAATTATATTTTAATTTATATATTTTTGAAAATTTTCATTTAATTTTTAGAATTTAAAAAAAGAATTTATGAGTATAACAAAATAGAGATATAATAAGTATCTATAATTTCAAAATAGAGATTTATGTGAAAAGTTTTTAAAATATGGACTAAAATATATTTAGGAGTAAACTACAGGGACCTTTCAGTAAATTATCCTATGTTTTTTTCCTAATGCAATTTTACAGCCAGTTAAATCTAGATTATCTAATCAACTATATACACCAAAATATGCATTATAATGTTATATCTTAACTTATATAATATGTATAATAAGTGTTTAAATGAAAAAATATATCTTTTAATTCAACTTAATTTAAATCTAAAATTAACTTGAAATAAAAAAAGTTGCTAACTTGAGTCAATCACGACTCGGAATTAAAAAATATAATTTCAAGTTGCGCACAACTCGATCAAATCAAGGTAGAACAAGAGCTTTTTTAAAAAAAGTCTCTATTGCCTTCGAAACTCTAAATTACTCGAACACATAATCAAGTAGATTTCTATATAATAATACATACTTAAATTATATTACCGTATATTTTATGCACATGAATATGCTGTATAGTGTATATTTTGACGAGATTAACCTATAAATATATGCACAACATATATATTGCAGGCAGAATGGATGTTTAAATTTGAAAAAAATAAAAAAAAAATTAAGCTCGATTGAGCACAAAAATTGACTTGAAATTGGATAAATTTTAATTAACTTAATCATACTTGATTGAATCAAAAACTTGATTTGAGTTTATTCAACCCAAAGCAATTCATTCATTTTTTTTTGGCCCATTTTTTTTTTTAATAATATGTTTTGGGCCCAGTTTTAATTCAATTTGTAAGCCCATCTATATTATGCCAAAGAGCTCAAATAGTTCAGCTCATTCAGATAGTTTGTGAAGGTTTGATATTGAGTCGAGTTTGAGCAGTTACATTAAATTTAAACTAAAAATTTTGGAGTTTAGATTAATTTGAAATCAAAATTATTTTGATTTCGAATAAACCTGACTCAAAATTCGAATCAACCTGACTCAAAATCATTGATTCTGAGCTAAGCTAATTTAAGATTCGATTCCATCTGAATTTAGTTATCAAATACCTAAATCAAATAAAAAAGTTTGATCTGCTTCAACAAAAATTGATCCTAAGCTAGGACATTTCTTCGATACTCATTTTAAAAATGTTTACTAAGCCGAGTTTAAGCTAGAACATTTCTTTAATTTTAAATTGAGTGACTAGGAGTCACCTGAAAAGTTAGTTGAATGTGAATAAATGAGAACTAGTCTGTATCTCTCCCTCGCTCGCTCGCCCTTTGTACTTTGTCTCTTAATTTGCTTTATCTTTTTCTCTTTACACGACACCAATTGCTCTTCTGCAAGTCCCCATTGGTATGTTAGTTTATGGGTTTGAATTTTATGTGATAGACTACATATTTTAATTCAAACATTTTATAATTATATTTTAGTGATTATGATTTTGATTAGTTATTTGAAATGATTTTATTATCTAGATGTTTCCCTAAAGATTATGCGAATAGTAAATGTCGCCTTGCCTAGTCATTATATCACCAAATTTTTAAATAATAAGTAAGACAATAAAACCTTTAAGTTCTAGGTATAAATGAGAGTACACACTGGCCTTTATAGACGCGTTTTAAAGTTACAAGGGTCTGTGAGCTAAAATGGACAATATTTACGAAGGGTTTGGATGCTACATATGGTATCAATGTCACTCTATATTATTTTTTGAGCAAGAAACAGGTAAATTTAAGTGAGGATACTGAATCTCGAAAGGAAAGTACTTGTAAAAATTTTATGGAATACACTTTCACTTAAATAAGCACGTTTTAAAATTTTGAAGCTCATTTGGGCAAAGTTTGCAAGTGCACTTATATCTCGTAACTAAAATGTGATACTGAATTAGTTGTGACAATTTAATAATGCATTAGTGACCACCGATTCAAATTCTCGTATTTTTATTACTTTGTAAGTTTGTCATTCAAAGATTTTTCAAAGCATTGCCTTTTGTTTGCCATCATTTGTGGGTAAATTATATTATTTCTTGGGTAAATAAGTAGGTATTGTCTTAAATTTATTTGGGTAGAAATCTTATCTCCTTTGATTGAGTTTAGGAGGCCTCTCTCGGAGAAGGGAGCTAAGGAGACCAAGAAGAATAGCAAAGGAACTACATTTGGTCCTTGGAATAGAAGGTTAAAGGAAAGGACTAGAGGTACAAGATACAGAGCATAGAAAAGTTAGAGAGCTAAATAGAAAATATTGATAAGAATTATTCATTTATCTTTTTTTTTTTTTTGAAGCAGAGAAAATGTTTGAGTTTTTATATTAATATCTCCCTTATTACTTAGGCTTTTTATATGTGTATGATACGAGAGCATTTTTATTATTTATAGACACAGTAAGATAATCCACATATTAGAATGTGAGTTCCCTTTATTTTATAGTTTATTGCTTTTTTGTGTCATTTTATGTAATTGTACTTTGTTTTAGTCAATTTCATTATGGGGATGCCTGCATTGGTGTCTTATAAGTTATTTTGTCATATTATGTGTTCAATGTTAATCGAATTAAACTAAAAAAGATGTGTTTGTAATGAAATAGCAAATGGTGGTATGAAATTGCAATTATTCAATTAGGTTAAAAATCATTCAAATCCCTAATGCTAGAGGGTAGTATCAAATAGTTAATTTTTTTATGAATCTTTGAGGTCAACATTAGTATTTTAATCGGTTACAACAATAATAATAATTAAGTTTTTATTCTACTAAGTGAGGTTAGCTATATAAATTATTTATTTCTATTATGTTTTATTAAATAACAAATTCATATTTATCTTCAAATATGTGAGACCATTTCTGATGATTTCTTATTATATTTTATTTTCTTTTTTTTTTCTTTTTTAACATAAGCAAAATTTAATAACTCAACTCTCCTTGCTGAATCTTTCATCAGCTTATGATTTATATATTCAAACCATCTTAGTCGACTCTTCTTGAGCTTATCCTTAATTGAGGTTATTCTAACCTTCTTGTAGATATACTATTTCTTAGTCTATATTTTTGGTGTATACTTACTCATCTATTTTAGCATTCTCATCTTTGTGACACTTATTATATATATTTATATATTTTTACTTTATAGGCTAGTATTTTGCAGTATATAATATTGCTAGTCTTACAACTATTTTATAAAATTTATTTTTAAGTTTAAGTAAATCTTTTTTATGATACAACACACTAAAAATATTTCTCTATTTTAACAGTCTTACTGAAATTCTATTAATAACAACTCAATCTATTTAATTATTATTTTATATAATTAATTCAAAGTAATTAAATCAGTTAGTCTTCTTGATAAATCTCACTAATACAAGTGAATCTTAACTTAATTTGTACTTCATATATTTAATTTTTAATCAACTAAAATGAAAGTCTTTAAATTCTAAAGTATTTCTTCATAACTCGAGTTTTATTTTATTCTCTTTTTTAGTCTTATCAATAAAAAAATATCATTTACGAAAAGCTTATATCAATGTACTATTTCTTAGATATATTCTATAAATAATACCATAGTGTATGCTTTTTAATCAGGTATTTTTTATAAGTTTTATTAATTTTTCTCATCCATTAAACAAAATTTATTTTTAAATAAAAATTTTAAGTATAAAATTATAAAAGTATTCTCTCCCTTCTCCTGCCTCCTATTACTGGATTGTCCTGTGCTTTGCCTCAGTGGCCGTCGTAGTGTGCGTGACTCTTGCGAAGTGGGGGAGACGTGAGGAAGGGGAGATAAATAGGAGTGTATAATAATAATTTTAAATTTTTTTAAAATTTTCGTTATAGGAAAGAACTAATTGAAACATTAATATTGGATTTAAAGACTTAATTGAAAGAATTTTTAAAATAATAGGCTTACTTGTTATTATTCCCTAATTATAGGACCTGAATGACATTTACCCTAACATTAAACTATCAGGCCCTTCGATTCTTTTTGTTGGTGGAACTGCCGTGTCCTCTCTCTCGCCGAGCTCCGTCCACGACCGCACGTCGAGGCCGCGACCGCTTCTGCCGGCGTCGTCCACGCGGCGGCGCACGACGCCTTCAGGTCACGTCGCCAGATCCGCGCTTTAGAGGAGGTTTTGCCTATTTCTTCTTTATATATTTCAAATCTTGATGACGAGGAAGGTTTTTGATGATGGTTTTCTGATAGTGTGATTTCTCTGATTTGGCTTAAGAAATCAAACTTTTCTTTTGCTGGATTTCGACATTGGCACAGGTTGTTTTGGATCGGATTAACCCGCGCAGTGGGGCTGTCGGTTTGTTAGGCGCTTGAGTTTTCCCTGGTTGTTAGGTTTCTAGTCAGATATCTAATTATTGTCATGGTTTCGATAGTTGTTATTCTGTTTTCTTCTGAATTCATGATGTTAGAGCTTCAGATCAGACTCTGGATTATCTATTTACTGAATTTTTTTTGTTTTCCCTTGTATTCCTGTCGTTAGACGTTATTGGTGACTTCCTCTTTGTTGGATAGGTTTACATATTGTGCTTATGTGACAGTCTACTTATCACACATACTTAACTAATTGCCTCTATTTATTGGGAGGATAAGATATACATAAAGTGCAAAACTATAAGAAAGAAAATCTAAATTACAACTAAATGTTTCAACTAAATCACTAAATAAAACCCCTCATCTCTCTCTCTTAAGCAATGAAGCAATGAAGAATAAACTAATTCTTCTTTTATCCAGCATTCACCCCATTCTCGTGATCCTTTGTTGTAGTATCTGTTGCATTGGTGACAATAATCCATAGGTAGTACACTAACAAATCTTTTATATAAAAAGATTAAATAGTAATAACAATAGTAATAACACAATAGCATGATAAATCATGAATATTAAATGAACAAAATTGCGAAACATGATTGACATAACATAAAGTGAATAAATATGCAAGCAGGATCATGAATAAATATAAATAGAAAATTAACTACATGGTGCAATGTGAACAATAAATAACAACAATCTTAATATAATATATATGGCATGATAACATTCTTAACATAATGTACATGGTATGACAATATAATATGAGCAATAGATGTTTACAATATGAATTGCATTTCACAAACAAGTAAATATAGCCACGTGTATAAGCCTATCTCAAGAGAACAAATATGACAATAGTAACAGTCAATTAATCATAACTGTTATATAGTTATTTATTTACAATATATAGTATAAGTAATCGTAGCAAAATTAAATAGATTTTTCCATAAAACTTCTTGATTTTCTCTGTGAAAGAAAATAAAA
This sequence comes from Apostasia ramifera, assembly GCA_019297695.1. Classification (NCBI taxonomy): domain Eukaryota; kingdom Viridiplantae; phylum Streptophyta; class Magnoliopsida; order Asparagales; family Orchidaceae; genus Apostasia; species Apostasia ramifera. The sequence goes on from JAEMOT010002891.1 coordinate 131,417, forward strand.
TAAGCAGGTTGTGATAGTAATCGAGATTAATCTTGCATATAACAAGGTGTTTTTAGATATTATTCAAAATACTTCATTAGAATTCATGTTTAAATTAAAATTAGCAATGCTAGGATAGAACCTACTTTGAGTTCATTATAGTTCTAGGTTTTCTCCAAAATCTGAAAGAATGGATCATTCCAAGATACGAGATATGGTTCTCGATTGCCGAAAATGTGTTATTCGAGAAGATGGTGAGAAATTATCGATTTGGAGAGGAACCGAGTGTCTTCTCTTCTTTTCCTGTGATTTCTTCCTTTTCCTCACTAGGGCTGTTGGCAGTTACCCAGGAAGGAAAGTGAATCGGTGAATTAGGGAGAGAGACTTATTTCTCTTTAATAACTCACTTCTGGAGGCAATTTGGTAAATTTTGAAGGCCAAACATGGGGGTAATTATGTGTCTTAAATGATCAATTTTGTCTAATAAATTTAAATTTAAAATATATTAGATTTGACTCATTCTTTACCCATTTTAAATATTAAAAATTTTAAAATAAAAAGCATTTCAATAAATTAATTTAATAAAATATTATCTATAAAATTAGATGTGTTAAATTTTAATTTATCTCTAATTAATATATATAAAATGATTAACAATATTTATTGTTGTTTAAAAATATAAGATTTATTTCAAAATATTAACAAAATAATGTTAAACTCAAAAATATGGGATGTTATGGTTTATATTTGTATTTCAGATCCTGTTTACTAAAATATTGTTCCGAGTGTGTCTTTGTTAGTTCCAAACTTTCAGTGTTTCTATTGCACTTGATTTTTCTGAGTAATTTGTTGATGGTATTTGATTTCTTAATTTACTTCTCATAGTTTTTCTGTGTTTAATTGTTGAACTAGCTTAATTTGAAATAAAATCCATTATTCTTGTTAAGTTTCAGATCATAAGATTAATAACTGTGGTTCATGTTTAAGACTACAAGTTCTCAGGTTCTTTAATGGTTGATGACTAATTTACCTTGGGTCTTGATAAAAATTCTAGTCTCCTCTGCAGAAGTTTCTAGATTTAATTAGAGCATTTCTAAACCCTTGAGAATATCCATGAATAGCTTTCTGAATTTAGCAAGTTCTACATAACTATGTGAGCCTTAGTCAATCGCCTCCATATGTTATCACAGAACATTGTTTCTTGGTTTAGAGCTTGGCATGTTAACTTGTATGTTTAGGTCATTTAAGCATTAGAAACCATTTTACACATAAACCTAGGCACAAATTCTATTTTTGGTAGTTCGTAGTTCACATTAGTGACTCCGTCGCTTCATCAGCTTGGTATCAAAGCTGATCATGTTTAGAAATGTAAGGTCCATTGTTTATTGTTGCATCAATACAAAAGTGTAACAATCCAACAAATTAAGTGTTTCTTAGCTAAAATGTATCAACTTATCAAACATTTATACCAAATTTTGTTAGTTGCTATTAGTTGGTTTTGATTCCACTTAATTGTTCTTTTAGCACGTGGTCTGCACTCAAGAATTGTATCTGTTCTATGTTGGTTCTACTGGGAATCTTAATCTTACTTCGTCTATGAAATCTTGTCTTGTTGATATTTTCCATGTGTCTTAACTACTTTTTGTCTAATGTGTTTAACCTTTCTCATTGGTTTTGCATCTTTATTTTTTTGCAGCTGAAAGATACTGGTTTCTCTGTTTATACCAGTGTTCTTTATTCTGGTGCTTTGCTCTTTGGTAGAGTTGTTGCCAAATTCTGAATATCCAGCTAAAACTGCCATCAGCAGTTACCTTTATTTTGTTCATCATGGTAGCAAGGAAATCTTTTGTTTGTTTCTTTATTTTTGTTAACTGTTTATTTTACTTTTTCCTTTTTCAAGAAGAAAAATGAAGTATTTTCTTGACTTGAAACATTTGTACTCTGCTTTAGAAGGTATTTTGGAATCTCTTAGAAATAGAAATTTGAGCACTTCTTGTCTTTGATTTTGATAGGTGGTTCTTGCTGCATCCATTATAAGCAAATCTGGAAAAGGTGAGGTTACTGCCTAGTGTGACCTTTAGAATTTCAGAATGTTTCTTGGAAGAATCTTAATTGTTGTGGGATAATTACGAGTATTGTAAAGTTTTCCTGTAAGCATCCTATTAACATATGTATTATTATGATTTAAGTAATCATTTTTCTTGTATTTTGCAGCCGTCATACTGGGATAGGCATATATAGGCATATTCAGTTGTTTGTTTGTGTATGAGATAGACCTTCAGGAATTTTGTACCATGTACTTGCTCTCCGATCTGGGAAGCATGAGCACAATATACGAACATAGGGATACGGTAAAATATGACATCACAGTAACTTTTCAAAATATAGGACACAGACTCAGTAAGAAATGCCAATACGGTAGTAGTTAAATAATAAGTGCTTATGTGATGGTGCACTTTGCTATAGTTTTCGCTCAAATACTATAAAACACCTACTAAGTGTGGACATGACACAACATATTGGGTCGTATAGAGGTGTTAACTGTTTCTTTTGATTGCTACATATATATATATATATATATATATATATATATATATATTCTTTTATGCATAATTTTAGTTTTGTACAATTGGGTATGCATGAGCAAATTAATTGTGCTTTGAGCATTCAATAATAAAATCTAAGTGTGTGAGAGAAGGGAGAGGTGGGAATGATTATGTATATGATAAGATGTGGTGGGGAAAGAGACTAGGTGATAACAAGGGGGAGTAAAAAGCAAATAATATTATATTATATTAAAAGAAATGAGAGAATTCTATAAGAAAAGGGATAAAACCTAAAAACGAGAGAAAATGTTATATCAGCCAAAGTTAATAACTGCATAGTTGTTTTTACCATGCTTATAAGAATGAAAATGCGTTCTATTCATCTTTTTTATTTATTTTTACATTAGATTGATTTTTAAATTGGATACTTATATATATTTTCTTTATAATATTTTTAATTTAATTCATAGCATAATTTTAGAACTTATAAATTGGCTACTTATCTATAACTTTATATTTGCATAACATTAGTAGAAATTTTTTAAAGCAAATTGATTATTTTTTTAAAACGTGTTTAATTATTTGTTACTTGTTATTACTTTGATTAAATTAATAATGGTCTATCTTAATGTCTTTAAATTGATATACTAATTAATTTCTTAAGTATTTATGAAATATATGAAGAAAAAACTAATGAAAAGAAAGTGGATATCACATATGTTCAATTTTATAATTTCTTTCATTTTTATTTAAATTTTAGATTATATTTATTTAATGTGTCCAAGAAGTATCGCATCTTATTTTTTGAAAGGTACTTGTATCCATGTGTCCGTGTAGTATCATGTCTCATATCCTGTATCGTGTTCGTACTTCATAGAACTAAATATTAACCCCCTTGAGTAATAATTGAATTCTTTCTTTTGCATTTGAGAAGAGTTCAAATCCATCAAGTCAACTTGCATATATATTTTTTTTGAAAGTTGGTATGCATATATATATATATATATATATANAAGAGAATACTTGTGCAGTTGACTTTGAAAGTCCATATATAAGAGAAATTATCTCAATGAGAAATTTACAACCTTGGATAGGTAAAATAACTGTCAAACTCACAATTCCACCCCTGTAACATTTCATGCCAAAATGCTTAAGACCATCGCTATAAAATAAATGGCAAAAAACTATAAGGAGTGATCTTAGTTACTTAGACTTAGATGAGAATTTGGTAACTGATAAAGCGCAATGGAAACAAAGGATTTATGTAGCCGACCCCACCTAGTGGGATTAAGGCTTGGTGGTGGTGGTTGTTGTTGTTGTTGTTGTTGCTATAAAATAAATGGCATTCAAATTTATTAAAATAGTTATAGAAAATTTTATTTCATCATACATAAACTCAATGAAAAATTTATTTTTTATGTCATATCCTGCATAAATTTTAATATAGTTACTAACTTTATTTCATGCTATATATATATGATATTTAGCATAATTTATTTTATTTCATATTATACACATTTTAAGGCTTGCAATAAGTTTTGAGCCATCCGTTAAATCAAATGGACCTGAAGAATTGAAACTATGTTATCATTGTAAATAACAAAAAAATCATAGTTGTATTGGGGATCATAACCAAGATAAAAGTTGCTAAATAATAGCAGTGCAATACTTTGGAGTATCATACTGAAGACATGATTTAGTAGCACACAATGCAACTATTTGATCATTTCCAATATTCCCATGCTTCAATTTTCTTATTAGTTGCTAAATTCTATCAAAAGTTGCTTGTACTTTTTAGAATTTTGTTTTAATGAGATCAACATTCTATCGTTTTTTTGGATATTTTGAAATAAAGTCAAAGTACTAAATGAATCAAACAGATAAAGTGCAATTTTTCGTGTGGTTTAACCTTGAAGAGCGTTTTTTTGAATTCATGAGGTCATCTGAGCTAACTCAAGTTTGGTTCAAAATAAGATTTACATTCAATGAATGATGGTGTTGTAAACAAAGTACAAAGAATGCTTTGGCTCAAGTGTCACGATCTCAAATGGGTCGGAAGTCGAGGGATGAAGCGAGAGTCCTGATGTGCAGATGATACTGCATCATGAGTCCGGTTGGAGTCGAGCTTGCAAGTAGGAAACCTTGATGAGGGTTCTGCATTGTGAATGACACTACCTTAGTTGTGTAGGGTTGCGATTGTGCAACTCATGCACAATGGCACTACGTGATGGGTAATTGCGCGGCACTCTTTGGAGTTTGTGTGCGTGAGAGAGGAAGTGGCACATGCGACAATGAGAAGCATAGGAGATTAGGTCATACAACATCATTTGTATGTGGCACGAGGCAAGCAAGTGGTCAAAAGGTGTTGCGGTCGTCTGCAGTGGTGTCGACTTTGATCGTTAGTTGTAAGTTGGTGGGACTTGTGTGGTTGTGTTTCTATAGAAATCGAAGAAGATTAGAAGAAAGGGAGAAGGTTATAAGAAATGGGATACAGAGAGAAAAAATGAGAGATTTAATGGGGAATTGTTTTTATATCATTTGGAGTAAATGATTACAGAGGAATGAAGTTATAGCCCAACTAATTAGAGAAATAGATGCAAATAAAATAAAAACAATAATAAAAATTACTAACTCTTCTTAAGCTCTCGATATTTAGATAATAAATGATGAAATATTAAGTCTCCTATTTATATCTAAATTTTAACAAGCTATCAACCCCTTTAATAAAAATAATTCTTTTGAACTTTGTTTTTTTTGAAATGTGTTATAAAAATAATTCTTCCTGGATTTGTCCGGTCCTGGTTCTATATCACCGGATTGATAGTTCATGTTTTCTGATTTGTTTTGGATTATCCTTTTTATTTGTTAATATGAAACATTTTTATTCATCTTTAGCTTTACCTTTTTTGCAGCACTTGTCTCAAGACAATTTGTTGACATGTCAAGAATCAGGATTGAAGGGCTACTTGCGGCCTTCCCAAAATTAGTTGGAGCAGGAGGAAAACAACATACTTTTGTTGAGACTGAGAATGTTCGTTATGTGTATCAGCCAATAGAAGGACTTTATTTGCTTCTTATAACTAACAAGCAAAGTAACATTGTTGAGGATCTTGGGACTTTAACCTTACTGGCCAAACTCGTATCCTTTTTAACCCACTGGATGATAATTAGCCCTGGAAACTGAGTAGTTGTACTTGTATAATATTATCGATGATGATAACGACACTTTTAAATCTTATTTTACCTTCATTTTAAGTTCTAATGATCTATCATCTATGCCATTGCAAGTTGAATCAGTACTGGAGGTTTCCTTGAAATTTTCTTAATCTAATTGAAGATACCTGAATATTCACCTTCATTAGATGAAGAGGGTGTCTGCAAATCGGCTTTCGAGCTTATTTTTGCTTTTGATGAAACTATATCTCTTGGTCACAAGGAAAATGTTACTGTTGCTCAAGTGAAACAATACTGTGAGATGGAAAGTCATGAAGAGAAGTTGCACAAGATGGTATTGCAAAGCAAGATCAACGAAACAAAAGATGTCATGAAGCGGAAAGCTAGCGAGATTGACAAAAGCAAGGTAATTTTTAATTGACTAGTAACCTTACCTTTCTTATGTTGATTAATTATTTAGATAATCCGTAGCTTACACATTTTGTTTGTAGTTGATTCTCTGTTTATTTGTGACACTTATCATGGTTTCAAGCAAGTTGCGATATAATTTATTCACATATATATGTATAATTCTAACCTAATATTATGAACATTTTAAAAAGATAAAAAAGAGTTGAAAAACATATTATGAATAATGCAATTTATAGTGTTCTAGCAAAAGATGAAATACCAAATCTGAGGAAGGAGAATATTTACCCCACTAGCTAATAAAAAAATCATTATAGTTCATGAGGAATATATTGTTGTATTTCTTTTGTGCCTTAATATGTTTGCTGAGAATCTCGCCAATGTGATGGTGCCTGACTTTTGTTCTTTGGTCAAAGAAACTTGTCTTTGTCAAGAAAGGATGTAGCGGTATGATTTCAGTGCTTCTTGCATCAATCTTTTTCGATAATATTTCCTTTGTGATCCAAGTGGCATCAAATACAAATCTGTTCTCCCCATCTGTCAAGGGTAATGACAAAGTCCTACATTCGCATTATTAGTAATTGCATCATCAAAAATGATATCAATCCTATCTTGGTACTATGGAAATTGTAAAGCCTTTGGTGTTGGAAGTATCATATCATTATATGTTTGGTTTAAGATAGAGTTTGTGCAAACCAACCCACACAGTACCTCATCGTGGAAGATTGCATCCAACTCATAAATGCACAGTTAAACAACTTACTTTCTTGCATCTATAATGAGTTGGGTGAATTGGTTGGCTATTTATAATTGAGATTGTAGAGCTGTTGGTCAGAAAAGTGATCTATTGATCTCTTGATAATTGAGATTTTTTTTCTGATAACAGATCAGCTAGTATTAACCGGTCCAGAACCCATGCAAATGATGGTGTTGTGGTAGCTGTCGAAAAGCTGGAAGATTCTAAATGATATGATGATAAAGGGCAACTTAAAAGTTATAGCTGATCATTGGAGGATCCAAATATAGTGAAGCTTAATAAGCCTAATACTCAAATAGTTCAAACCACAATAAAAATGACATTATACCTCTAATCATGAATTGATATCCTCATGTATGTTGAAGAACTTAGGGTTGGCAACGAATTAAGTTTGAGAATTTGGCCCATATGAACTTGACTAGAAAGGTTCAAGCTAGTTGGAACTTGACTATGTTCAAGTGCAAGTCCACTTGGTGTTGTTTTCACCCTGATGTAATTTAAAGTTGTGCTGGCAACACATTGAGTTGCAGCAATTTGGGCCAACTTGTACTTGAGTCGAAAATTTCATGCTTGAGTTGAATTAGATTGGAACTTGACCTTGTTTGAGTTCTAATCGACTCATTTTTTGGGGAAAACTTGGTTGTAGTGACTGGCTCAAAACGCTCTGGTGGGGACACCACGATCGACCGTCGATTCATTCCTGATAGAGTTTACCGTCGACGGTCGAGATCTAGCCATGCTGCTTCGATTTGGATTGATTGACTATTAGGATAGATTGGGAAAGATGGATGTTGCGGATCGCTGACTCGATGGATTGGAAATCTCCTATTCATTCTGATTGATTGAATATTCCATTTTTGGATGATTTTATTTCTCGCATTTATTTTGTATTAGTTGTTTCTATTTCGGTGATCATTATTTTAAGCATGTTATCTAGTATTTCCTCGTTTGTGTGAGGAATTTATTACATTATGTATTTTTCTTTATTGAGTCAGTCTGTATGGAGGCCTATATAAACGCCTCCCTGTTACTCTTATTGACGGAATGTTGAATAAATCTGATTTGTGTTTCCCTTGGGATTATTTGATTCTGGAATGAATCGATATCCTGGATAGGGAAGGGCTTGGGCCTTGGGTGAGAATCCCTAAACTCCACCCGCTCTAGCTCCTCCCCTCCGAGGTCGATTCCATTCCTCTTACATCAGCTCACCTCCTCCTCGTTCACCTTGCCTGCTCGTTTGCGTTCTCAGATCTAGCTCGTCGACTTCAGGTCGACGTGATCATGTCGCTAAATTTTCACGTCACCGACGACGTGCCTGCGCCGACTATGTCGACGTGGGTACGCAGTTCCACTCAACCCCATCGAGCACGCTCTGACTGTGCGCCCACGCCATTGCCGTTCTGTGTGCGTCGACCAGCCGCCGCGCGCGNACGCCGTCGTCTCCCGCGTCCCTGTCGTGCGCGACGAGTCACAGCCCGAGCCCTAATTTTGGGGGAAATTACATCGTGGTCCCTGAATTTTCTAACTCAGGTACGAATTTCAACAAAATCTTTAATCTGGTAAAATCAAACGATCTGAATTTTTCTATTCGCCTGTGATTTGCTCGAACTTGTTTCGCCTGTGCGACCTTTCATTATTGAGTGATCTTTAATTACTGTTGGTTAAATATCGTGAGAACCTTAATCTTGTTCTCTGTTTCTGATTTATTGAAAACCGGATTGCGCCCTAATCTGAATTGGTAATTTTTCAATTACCTTCGATCTAATTTATTTAAAATTTTGAAAGGAATTAGTTTTGCGGGTTTAATTAATTTCTCAGTCATTACAAAATTATTCTCTGATATTTAGCATTAGTTTGTGAATAATCTGCTTTGTAATATTGTTGATCTCTAACTGCATTATCATTCATCTGTCCCGCATCACGCTCACTTGCTATAGAACAGAGGGAGTCCCCTTGATCTTTCAACTCGATAAGTTTTGGAAAAAAAATGAAATAGTTCACTTGCTGTGTATGAAGGGAGGGATGGAATCTCTCTTTAACTTGAAGTTGAGCCATTGACATGTTACCACTACTATTTCCCACTATTGCAACTTTAATTATATAACTTTTTGTTATTAATACTAGTCAAATTGAAATTTCCTTTGAACATGTCGTCATTAACTCAAAATCAGCTCATGATTTTGTCTCGAAACTCTATTCAAGGTTACTCTTGAGTTGATCTTGAATTGACACAAAAATTAAGCTAGTTTTAAGTTTCATTTATTTTTCTTACCTGTAATTTAATTTAATAATGTCTCTCAGGCAGGGCAAATTAACTTTAACTTATGCTTCTCAATATATATTTTTTATATAATTTCTACAAAGTTAATTAGTTTATGTATTAATTTACACTATTGACATGATGTTTTTTTTAGGAATAATTGGCTTTGTAAGATGTTTGAGGCTTATGTAGTTAATCAATCCTAGGACTATAACACATTATATTCTTACATCTTGTTTGGTTGGGGGTTAGGTTTTGGGTTGGAGGAAGAAAATGTTTTGATATTTGTGTATAATGTAAAATAATTTTCACAAATCTCAATCTCAAAAATTAACTTTATTTCACATCCTACACATATTTCAATAAAAAAAGCTAACTTTATTTCACAAGATACACAACTGTAAATATTAAAAAAAAGGGCAATTACACTCAGGTCCCTGAGTTTAATGCTTAATAACGCACAGGTTCACGTTTTTAAAATTATAACACCAGAGTCCTTGAGTTTTAATAAATATCAAATGGGTCCTTTTTTATTTTTTTGTTATTAAAATTTTTTAAAATTACCATTTTATCCTCTGCCCCTCTTTCTCTCCTCCCGATCTCGCGTACACGTAAGGCTGCGCGGCTGCCGGCTGGTCCGGCGGCCGCGCATCCCGCGCTCTTGCACGGGGATCGGAAGGAGAGAGAGGCCGCCTCTCTCTCTCCTCCCAATCCTCGCGCAAGCGCGCAGGTTGCTCGGCCTCGCGGTACGCGGGATAGGGAGGAGAGAGAGAGGGGCAGGGGGTAAAATAATAATTTTAAAAAATTTTAATAATAAAAAAATAAAAAAAGACCCATTTGATATTTTATTAAAATTCAGGGACTCCGATGTTATAATTTTAAAAACGTGGACTTGTGCGTTATTAAGCTTTAAACTCAGGGACCTGGGTGTAATTTATCCTTTTTTTAATATTTACAGTTGTGTATTTTGTGAAATAAAGTTAATTTTTTTTATTGAAATATGTGTAGGATGTGAAATAAAATTAATTTTTGAGATTGAAATTTGTGAAGGATTTGAAATAAAGGTTGCTTTTTATATTACAACTTTTGTTGGATGCGGATAAAAAAATTAGTGGGAACTTTTGAAGGCTCCAACAAAATGAGCCCTTTCTACCTATAGTGAATGTTGCTTCCTACACAATAAAAAAAAAAGATTGTTGCAGTTTGATTCCTTATATGTTGCACAGTCAGCCAGTGATTGACTTAGATTGTGGATTTTTTTAATTATCATTGCTTGGTCCTTTGACTTCTGTGAGCGACCTTTATACCCATAATAGTAAGTTTTGAGATTTGATGTGTTTGCTTATTTCACAGCTTGATAAAACCAGAGGTGACAAAGGAGGCTTTATGTCCATGTCTGGTCCTAAAACTTTCAGTGATATGAGTATCTCTAGCAGTGGATCTGGTTTTGGAAGTGCTTCTGGGTTCGGAGTTAGTGCTGTAGATACTGAATCATTCTCTGGCAAGTCTAAAGGTAGGCATTTTGTTTTAACCTTAGAGAAGATTGTAGTGTGTTGCTTGATTACTTGTTATCTTCTCCTTGTAATCGTAACTCGTGACTTCTCTGGATTTTCCAATAAGTTCATGATTTAATGACAGTTCTTTCAGAGTTCTAAAGTCCAACCAATTTGTTTTTATTTCTGTTGATCCTTGTATTGGGTTCAGTATTTTTTTTGTTTTGAAATTGTTCTCTCAAAATTAAGTTACTGAAGCTTTTGTCTTATTTATACTCTCCATTCTTTTTATTCTTTGTGAAATAAAAGGTATTAAACTACCGATTTAATTAAACTAATTGTTTTATTTGTTCTCAGAAAAGAAACAGAACCTGATTCTGTGAAAGACTAATCTTTAGGCAATAGAACTGTAAAGATTTTGTATGAATATGCATAGGTTACATTCTTAATCCTTGCAATGGTCCTTTATGATTTGGGTGTATATATGCTTAATGTTGTAGGGGTGTGATAATTTTTGTGGATAGATCCAGATCAAGCAGCAGATTTTATGTTTTGCACATATCTCCAATTCCCTTTTTAGTTTTTTTTTTTATTAAATTCTTTTTTTAGGGTAGTGCAGAAGGCAAATATCTGACACTCTTTACTTTTCGTTCTGAATCATCTCACTGTGATGACATTATGAAGCTGTTTCACGCATTTTACAGATTTGACCCTTGCAGACCTAATTTATTGGTAGAAAATAAGTTTATATGCTAGCGAATTATTAACATTTGCTTGCAATAATTAGTTGATTGCGTTACTTTATGGTGTTCCTAGTGCCTTAATATGAATTTGCTGCCAAATGAGTGGTTTCCAAAAAAATGTTTCATCTGATAATAGACTGGCAGTATTAATTGTTTTGGCTATACTTAAATTCCTTTTTTTTACATATGACTATATTAGTCACTTAATACAGCTGATTTATATTTTTTATTTCGCCAGCTCATGTTTTTGTGGCCTTATTCTGAAAAATTCCTTTTCTGGTGCAGGTCGTCCTGCTGCATCTGCTGCTGCTCCCCCTAAAGGCCTCGGTATGCAGCTAGGCAAGACACAGCGCACAAGCCAACTGATGCAATCACTGCAAGCTGAAGGCGAAGTTATTCTTGATGATGTGCCACCTACTATAGCTCAAGCCAAATCATCTCTTCCACCAACTGAGCCAATTACGTTGACCATTGAAGAAAGGCTAAATGTTATTATCAAGAGAGATGGCGGTATCAGCAATTTTGATGTCCAAGGCACAATATCCCTGCAGATTCTTAATCAGGACGATGGCTTTGTTCAGTTTCAGGTTGAAATTTCTTATTTTCCTGCATTCTCCCTATTTTGTGGGTATATTCGAATAAATTAATGGAGATATTGTAGCTATCACTATCCATAGAAACAGATGGTTGAAACTACTTCTCTAATATATATATATATATATCGGTGTGTGTGTGTCCTCTATAGCAGTTCCCAAAGGAAGATATCTGTCTTCTAATGCTGGAATTGTTTTCTTATTTATATCATGTTTATCTTTGTTAACTAGCCTGATATGAGATTATAAATAACATCAAACATTTACTGCTTCCATTCATTTTTTGTCAACTGTTTTATCATTTATGTTGTACTAATGATTGATTAGAAGTAATAACATTGTAGTATATAACATTTGAGTTTATTATGTTGTTGTAAAATGATCTTGAAAAAGATTAGACCAACGTGATGGAATCTTCGACGTGTCTGGAGGAAATGCCTGCATTGTTTTGCTTTTGGTGCATATAGAGATTGACAAATTGTTGGATATGGAATGTCTTTACAACTGTTCAGTTGACTGATATCTACTGAGTGCTAATTGATTGATGGTTCCTTTTTGGCCTTTTTAGTCATGTTTAATGGAGCACGGTATTGGGAGCTCTTCTAATTGTTAGCCCTGACCGTCAAATTTCCAGCCCTGATGGACTTGTATTTGCAAGCGTAATGAAGTCATTTTTTCTGCAGATTCACAACCATGACATGCCGGGCCTTAGCTTTAAGACCCATCCTAACATCAACAAGGAGCTGTTCAACAACCAACATATTATTGGTTTGAAGGATACAAATAGACCTTTCCCTGGACAACATGATGTTGGTCTGATGAAGTGGAGAATCCAGGGCATGAACGAATCTTCTTTACCCTTGACTGGTGAGCTTATTGAAACTATAATTTATGTTGAAATATAAAATCGTCTGTTTTACTGATTCCATGTTTTTATATCAGTTAACTGCTGGCCTTCTGTCTCTGGAAGAGAGACTTCTGTTAACATAGAATATGAAGCTATTGAGATGTTTGACCTGCAAAATGTTGTCATCTCGATACCTCTTCCTGCTGCCCGGGAGCCACCAAATGTTTTGCAGATAGATGGAGAATGGAGGTACTTATTTATCTTGTCATCCTTCTTGTCTGTAGAGTTAGATTTGTTGATAAAGTGATGATCTGTATTACCTAAATGCCTCTGTTAAAGTTAAGAGACAACTTGTCTTATTGTGATGTTTGTCAACAATAATTGTTACATGCTGCAACTATGTCCATTAGTTTTTGTTTTCTTTCTCTTTCTTACAGAAGCACTAGGCTGTCTTTTACCTCTCTTTTCTATTTTGTTAAAAAAAAACTTTCCTTCCTATTTTGAGAAAACAGAAAAGGCCCAAAGTAAATCACAACCAGGTCCTTGATATCAGAGCTCGACTCAAGTAAGCTGCCACATGCCGCCTCTTCCATGTGCCCTAAAGCAAACACGTGCACATGACCGTTTTAGCCTTCGCATGTGGATCTTCTCTGGGCCCCTACACAGGCCTTGAGATGCAAGCGTGACCCAATCGTTTTACATGAAAGTGTGGAATCGCTTGCTCGCACGCTCGAGTAAGGGGGTTTGCCTTCCTGCTTGCACACACATGGGACCACCATGTGTGCAGGATTGTCCAGCTACCAGTCCAAGCGACCAACAATCTGCCTATTTACCCTCGCACGCTAACCCATGTCCCTAACTGTTGATGCTGCCTTGCATCTTCACACACTATGCATGCATCGCATATTCCTATACTTGTGATTATATGCTGGCTCCACCTTTGTGTGTGACCCCCACTAGGTTCTACATTTGCGTGAGATCTCACACTCGCATAGCCCCTGTATGCACACATGCCTTTGCGTGCTGTCTCGTGTGCCTTTTGCTTCCTCCTACTGAACTGATCTTTCAAAAAGCATGGACACGATATGGGGATATGGGAATGCAACATGACACTACATGCCAACATAACTTCCTAAATTACATGACAAATAGTATAATAATTAAATAGTAAATATCTATTTAATAATATAATTTACTATAGCTTTTATTCACATTATAAAAGCTACGAGGAAGCACAAATATGACAAAGGGATGCAGGGATATGACATGACATGACATGGGATGTATAAAAGTGTCTATTCTTACTTGCTGACCCCTTGATGCACTCCTCTTGGTGCAATAAGTTGTAATTTCATATCCGAAATTTGGTAAGTTGAATTTAGTTGAAATTATAGTTAATCTTTATTGTTTGATTTTGCATGACTTAAGAGACCTTTTATTAATTTGTGGGAAAATTACTATTGGTATCAAATTAGAGAAAACTAAATTATTTTTTGAAACTTAAAATTTGATTTATTGAATTTAAAATACCCTAATCTATTTGATAGATCCTTATTTTCTAGCGATTCAAATTTATTTGAATTTTAAAATGGTTTAATTTTGGGATTTTAAATTATTTTGATTTATCTATAATTAAATTTTAAAAATATTTGCATTTATTTGTTATAGTTTTATTATTTAAATTTGTTGATCTCAAATTGACATTTATATTTATAATTGTCTTGCATCTAATTAGTGATATTTTATCTTGTATTAGATTAGAATATTTTATCGGGCATTACATTTAGATCAACTGTATGTTTTATATATCACTTTTCATGTATTCTGTTCTGATTGCATTACTTATAATTCTTCATGTTTATGTTACCCCAGTGCACATTAATAAGATCTATGATACATTAATAAAACAAAGCCCTTAATTTTGATGTTAGATGAAGCTGTACATGTTTCACTAGGTTAACACTTAAATGATGGAGTACCTCATGTCTCATATTTTTCATGTAATTTGGATAATGAATCATATACAGAGTGTGAAGATAAATAATTTTTTTTTTTTTGATAATGTAGATTTAATCAAGGTGGATAAGGTTCAATTTGCAAAATTAATGCTTTTTGGTTAGGCTACACTTTATATTAATGATGGTGAGAGGAGTTGTTGCCTTTGTAGATTTTCTCCAATCTGTTCTTGGAATGAATTTAAAGCAATTCTAAAGGAAAATTTTGTTCCCATCACTTATTTTCATCATCCTCAAGGTTATGAGGGGATATGTAGACATCTAGCATCCATGCATTTCGAGATCCAAGATTATCACTATGAATCATAAGTTAACTATTTAGAGACTTACCATTACATTTGTTCTTACTATTAGTCTGCCTCTTTTGAAGAAAATGTGCCATAGATACTACTATTTATTTTGTTAGTCTGCACCCTTCAAGTGAGGACAAGACTGAATATCCCATAGAGGTCTCCATGATTATTAAGGAAGAGAGCTTACAATTTCTATCTATGTCGATTTACATTGTAAACACTAAATTAATAGAAGAATATGAGAAGTATGAAATTGAATCTAAAAGTAGTATTATAGAAAAGATTGTAGAACTTGAACTAATTGAGGTGATTGAGATTCGTAATAGTAAGCATGCAGAATTGACCATGATTGGGAATTTTGAGGAGAAAAATTTATTACTTGCTCCAATACTTCATGATGGTAGAAAACCTATTTGCGTAGATGATGCTTACGTTATTTGAGATGATTGTTAGTCTTGATTATGGTGATAATATTAGACATATTTATGCAAGCTATTAAGGATAATGATGTATCTGAACCTATTTCTTGTAAGAAATGATTGACTGAGAGGAAAACTTAGAAGAAAGAAAAGAAGAAGAATTGAAACTTGAAAGACAAAAAAAAAATTACATATTGGGCATGCACATGATTGGTTTTTTATTGAAGCCTCCATGGGTTAAGTGTGTTGAGTTTTCCAGTTATTTTTGGAGATTTCTTTGGCATCTTTTTGGGAGCATGTGCTTTTATACCACGACTAATACCCACACACTTGTTTTAGGGATCACATTCTTTTATTTAGTGAGTTTGCATTTACTTTTGTTTTTTTAATTCCATATTAAAGCGTTAATTGTGGCAAGTCTATCTTTATGCTGGCATGGAATTAACCTATCTATATATAGGGCTTGTATTAGAACATTCCAAAAAGTCCTTGATTAATAAAAATTTGTTGTCCTTAATCGAGGTTAGAATAAGTTAATCTACGTATTTCGGAAGAGATAGATAATTAGGAAGGGAAAGGTATAGGACCTTAGGTGTGAATCATAAAAATCCTAGTTATTTGTCTATTCCCTGAAATCTCCTTCCTTTTTCACCCTTTCTCCAAACCCTTGCAATCTTAAAAAAATTCTCGACCTGAAAACACAGAGACAAAGGGTTGGTCTTTGAATAGGGAAAAAAATGAATTCGCAGGGTCCCAAATGATTTGAAAAAGCCTTGTTCTTTGGAAGATCGATCTTGTGTTTGGTACTGCATAGTTCCACTTTGTCTGTCATCATCCTGCATTAGTTTTGATAACAAAACTCATTTTGCATCAATTTTGGTATCAAAGCATTATCATATATCAATTTTAGTTTCAAAATGTTGTCTCTCATCACAACAGTCCTTTGATTGAAGAAAAGATCTCTGAGGTCCAGTGTTACCCTCATCAAATCTAGAGCACCCATTTGAGGTGGAGACGGATGCAATAATTCTTGCAATTGGAGTAGTCCTTTTCGAGAATGCCGACTTATTGCGCTCTTCTTTGAGTTTGCTATAAGGAGCTCAGGATAGTTACGAACCTATGACAAGGGACTTGTTCCCGTTCACCAATTAGTGAAGCATTGGAATCCATACCTAATGATGAATAAAATAGTTGTGCATATAGGCCATCAACCACTTCGATACCTACAGATTGAGTCCAAGCTTCAGCAAGCATACTATGTGAAGTAGATGGTGTTATTTCAATAATATCACGTGTACATTAGGTACGATGGTGGCGCCACCAACAAGATGGCCGACATGCTTTCCTTATCATCAATTGTCTTAGCAGTCATGATGAAGTTGCCCCTGAACAAAGGCCCCCCTTTATGAAATTGACTAAAAAGTCAAGAAAATTTAAAATAAAGTGAAAGAAGTATGGGCATTCGACTCACCCCTTGAGAAGGTTTCCTGTACAAAGGAATAATATTATGGGCATTCGACTCACCCCCCGAGAGGGCTTCCTGTACAAAGGAACAATATTGTGTGTTCCAATTGAGGATAGGATCCGTCGGATCCTAGAGGCTCATGCCTTGAAGATAGTAGATTCATTTGAGGAAGTATTCTATGATGTATTCTATGTTGCACCTCAAAGCTAGCTAATTGGACTCATAGTCTTTTATGCTTTTTTCAGACTCGTCAACCCTAGGAGAGCATTTGTATGAACTTTCTTTGAGGCCTAATGACAACTAGCTGAGGACTTAATTATGTCTTCATCATGCTGAATATATTTGAAAGATGATTTAGCTTTTCCAATGTAGGCTCATGATAATTTGCGAAGAAGTCGCGTGATTGTCTTTTAGTAAATGTGGGTACGCTTTGGGCTACACACTTTGATCATCTCTTATAGAGAAAATAGGTTTTTCAACTAGAAGGCGCTTTCTTTGAAATAAGGCACAATGTTTTATCTAGTTATGGAGGCCAGATCGAGGTCATCAACAAAACATTTGGTGGGGATATCTTAATTGTCCATTGATTCATTCTTGATACTGTTTATTGCTGGCTGAGATGTGACCACATTGCTAAATGTAGATCGATTGATGGTTGGGAGACAGATTTGGAAAGATGTTTGCTGAGGAATGCTGATATGGCTATTTGGATATTTCCCTTTTATTCTATTGATGTCACTGGTGGATGATTTCATTTTAGGTTGGCATTCATTTTTTTGTAGTTATTCTTTATTTATTATTTCTTATTTATGACTGTCTTTTAAGTATAATGTTTAGTATTTTTTGTTTGTATGAGAAAATTATAGCATGATATATTTTTTTATTGAATCAGTCTGTTAGGAAGGTTATATAAATACCTCTATATTATTGTTTATTTATTAATATTGAATGAACAAAATTTACATTCTCTTTGAGATTGTTTAATTTGGATTGAATTAATATGTTAGATAAGACAAGGCTTGAATCTTCTGTGATAGTCCTGCAACTCCACCACTTAAGCTTGTCTTTTTCAGATCAATTCAGTCCCCTCTTACTCTTCCTCTTGGCATTCATCAATCTCATATCACCATGACCATTGCACAATTTTGTCATCTCGTCGAGGACATGTGGCTTGAGCTCGAGCCGTGAACTTCATCTTCCTTACTGCTCATTTGATCTTGGCATCCTACCAAATGTGCGAGATACATCATCAGCTGTGCCTAGATTTTTGTCAAATTTGCATGCTTGCCCAAGTGTATTGAGCCGCACACAAGGCCTCACGCATCCCATCTATTACTCAATCCCACGTGAATATCTTCTGGTTCACCCATTCCGGCAAGTCGACCTTACGGAGCCTACCAGTCGAGCTATCTTGGCTACCTACGACTCAACCACCTCAATTGTAGTCGTGTGCGTGACCGGCCCAAGCCGCCTGATGCTTTTGTACTACTCAAGCCAGGCTTTATCTTTTTTTCCATGTGAACTATTATTGAGCATAAATTAATCTGTGAAGCCTGTGGTTGAAGAGGGCGGGAGGGATCGTCGGGTGATGTCCTAATAGAAAGGAATCACTGAGGTAAAGTGCGGCTCCTAGCAGGCTTCTAGGCCGAATAATGAGTGGTGAAAGGGGCACAGGTATGAATCGGCCCATATCGAAAAGAGAGTGAGATCCTAAGCTGTAGAAGTAGATAACGTGATCTCAAATGGAGAAGGCACCTTTTGGGGCAAAATCGTGAGGCTTATAATGGAAAACTCTGTAGTTAAACGTGCTAGGCTGGAGTAGCGCTTGGATGGATGACCTCCTGGAAGTACTCAAACCACGCAGTTTTTCTAGAACCAAAGCGGACAATACCTCTACAATGGTATCACGGGATATTACAATATGGTATCAGAGTTGACCTCCCGCAGTATGATGTGATTCGAGGACGAACCAGGTGGAAGCTAGTGGGCTTGTGACGCTCATCGCTGAAGAGGGTGGGGAGTGATCGCCGGGTGATATATTAATAGAAAGAAATCACTGAGGCAAAGTGCGGCGCTCTTGGCAGGCTTCTAGGCCGAATAATGAGTGGTGAGAGGGGCACAGGAATGAATCGTCTCACATTAGAAAGAAAGAGATCATGAGCTGTATAAGTAGATAACATGATCCCAAATAGTAAAGATGTCTTTTTAAGAAAATCGTGAGGCTAATGATGAGAAACTTCATCATTAAGCATGCTTGAGCTAGAGTAGTATTGAGATGAGTGACCTCTTAGGAAGTGCTTAAGTCATGCAGTTCCCTAAAGCCAAAGTGGACAATATCTTTACATTTAGATTACGGGATGTTATAATATGGTATCAGAGATGTTACCCAGTTCTCTTAAGTCAAAACAAACAATACCTTTACAATTGGATCACGGAATGTTACAATATTTGTTTATTTAGCAATTTACAAATATTGTTCGTTTATATTTGTATAAACGAACAAATATTTACTAACTGTAAATATTTATAACAGTTGCTTTTTTATTTTTGGTTCATTTTATCTTTTAGGACTTTGTTTCCTAATTTGTCTTAACTACCTTTTTTCATCATCACGTATGCATAGGATCCTTTGACAACTCTTGTACCCTGCAAATGGAGAAGTGTCACACATACAATCATCTTTGAATTTAGTGGGCAATATGGTAATCTAACCTATATTTTTAAGATTACATTATCTTAAGGCAAATGTTAATGTATGGGAGATAATTAAAATATAGGTTAGATTACATTATCCTTTTATGGTTTAGGTGCCTAATGCCTAGGAGATAAAATAAAATAAAGATATTTCAGCTCAGGCATCACAATCAAGTTTAAATAATTTGTTCACGAGGTCCAATAGCCCTCAAGAGCCAGCCCTGTAGGAATCTAATTGATGCCATTAATTTAATGGTGATACCTATGACGACTGAATCTACGCTCCAAAGCAAATAAGCTTGCGTATGAGGGTGCATGTAAAATTATAAAATTATTCTTGGATCATAACCTGCAAGTTTAAACTTTAGGTTAGCTGGTAACCAAAGGTTTAACTAAGTATGTTTGCAGTTGGTATTTGCATAAGAAAGTCGAATGTAATTTGCTCAGTCTGAACTCTGAAATGTGAAGAATTGTGAATTTTATATTAATCACTGGATATATTATAGTGGTGTGGCTTTCATTGACAGGATAAGAAGATGTTTACGTTGTGTTTTATATGCGGTGGTTGTTTTTCTTCTTGTCAGTTTCTATTGTCTCTTGTACTTACAAGTGAATTCTTATTCATATCAGAGCTAATTTTCAACCATGTGCGTGTTTCTGCACCAGTGAATTTACTTAAGCTCAGTAGTTGCTGATTAAACCTCAAATCCTCGCTCTCTGGTCTTTTTTTTTGCAGGTATGATGCTCGTTCATCCACTTTGGTGTGGTCTATCCTTCTGATTGATAGCAGCAACCGCAGGTATGGGCTAATGTAGCCATTTCGGCAGGGAATTTTTAAGATTGCTTTCCTCTATTCTAACATTGATTGTGCATTGATGCCTGATAGTGGATCAATGGAGTTCATAGTGCCTCCAGCTGATCCTTCTGCTTTCTTCCCTATCACCATCAGATTCACAGCTCCAAAGACATTCAGTGACGTAAAGGTTTGTCCTGAACATCAATTTTGTGCTTTCTTATGTCTGTTGTTATGATTCGCTTAGAAGCTCCTTCTATTAACAGCCAAAAAAATGACCAAATTCTCTAAGTTCCAATCCTTCGCCTTGTCCAAGATTTGAATCTTTGCCGGTAAACTTGTTCTATAATGTATTAGATAATTTGTGAAAGATACAAAAATGAGGACTTCATGTACTAAATGCATGATTTGTGCTGTTTTCTTAAAAATCTTTCTGAGAAAGAGTAGGCAGAGAGATGGAAAGACCACCTTCTACCTGCTTGATCGGAATCTATTCTCAAATTGAATAGCGGAAGTGCTGCTTCACTGAGTATTAGTAGTGGAAACTAATGAGCCTATGTTACGATCACCCCTTAAAGGAAGGCATGTATCGTTCCCAATTGGAGGTGGCCTTACCGTCTGTCTAGAATGAGCTTCTTGTTGATGAAGCCCACATAGTGATCTTACCGAGTGAATGATGCTTTCTTTGATCTTTTCCTTTATCTATTTATGCTATACTATGTATCTACTATTTCATCATCTCTCGATTTTCTTTTTGATAGGTCTCGAAATTGGAAAAACAATTTGGAGAGAGAGCAGATGCTCAATAGGTCCTATATGGAACACTTGTTCCTATATCTTTCTAATTTCTAGAAACATCTTTGTCAAATACGTTATAACAAATATTGGTTACCCTTTACTCTTATAGGACAGGGCGTAAGTCAATTGGGAGTCCTGCATCTTATCTAGACTACTGGCAGCCTTAGCTGGAGCCACTATAACATTAGGGTCAAATGCAACCTGCCTTGAATGCAGATGAATAGAGATTCAAGTATATAATGACGCCATGTTCAGATCTTGGCCTTTCCTTTCTGACAACAACCTCCTTCTTGGATTGGAAACCACTCGTTGTGCGGCCAATCATATAAGAGCATCTTGCGCTACCCCTGGAAATTGCCTTTACCCACTATCACATACTTATCATTTCCATAGGCTCACTCGGGGGCTATTTCACCCCAAAGAAGTTGACTCTCACATAGGTCGAAAAAGTACTTTTGCCTGCACTATCTTTAAATTTCTATTCATCTGGAATGAAGATCTTGTTGTATTTGGCTTTGCTGGACTAAACAAGTAAAGATTTCTAATCCCCTTTTAATATATAAGCAAGCCATTCATTCTTTCTGAACCAAATCAAGATCAATGGTAACTCAGGGGTTTATGCAAGTCCCAAATATCTGCGACGAAGATTATTTTGGGAAGAGTCAAAAAATATTCATGTGAATGGAGGTAGATGATGGTAGGCGATAAAAATTTCTGAACCTCTTTTAATATTTAAGCTGACAATTCATGTTCTTTCTAAACCAAATCAAGGTCAAAGAGTAATTTTTTGTGGTTTAAGTAAGTTGCCAATGTCTTCGACCAACAATATTTTGGGAAGAGTAAAAAAATATTTTAGGTGAATGGAGGTAGATGGCGGTTGGTGATTTTAATTCCATTATTACTTAAGATGTGGAAGCTTGCGCACTTTTCCCTCCCTTGCTCAATTGAGAAAAAGGAGACTATGGCCCAATGATCCTTGCACAACCTTTTTTTTTTTTTTAGAGCGGAGCGCACTATTAACATTCACCACCAACCATCTTGCTAATGGCAATCAGAGTGTTTTAGTGATATTGCGATGAGTCTCTCGCTAGCAAAATCAGAAAAAAAATCCCATATTTATATCAACTGGCCCATACCACATGCTCCAAGGTCCTCGAAGGCTCCTTTTCTGGTTCCATGATTTTTGGTCAGTGAACCGGAGACCAAATTGACTAGACATTTTTTTATATGTTGAACATTATGTTAGCTACATTATATTTCAATTTGGCAGTTCAATTCAATTATTTTGATATTAATTTGATTCTGTCAATTTTTAATGCATTATTATCCAATGAAATACTTAACTTCCTCAAAAACAAAATTGCTTATAGGTATTATTGGATCATATTACGATAATTGATGCTTCGAAATTTCGGCTAATTTTAAGTTCAATTGATAGGTAAACAAATCATGAAAATTATAATGCGTTATAATTCTATTTAAATGCAATTTATATATCTCAAATTTATTGTGATTTTTTTAGGTGAGCATTTGATATCAAAGTAGATATCAAATCGAATATGATTGTCTATGAAGCACGAGTATAATACAGTGATACGGATATGATACGATACGGATACGGCAATATGATATATGTAAAAAAAGTAGGATACGGATACGTCAGGATACAACTATTATATATGTATGTATAATATATTATATCCT
Source organism: Apostasia ramifera (assembly GCA_019297695.1). NCBI lineage: Eukaryota > Viridiplantae > Streptophyta > Magnoliopsida > Asparagales > Orchidaceae > Apostasia > Apostasia ramifera. Next base: position 154,398 of record JAEMOT010002891.1, read on the forward strand.
CATATTCAAATCGATTAGCTTAATATAAACAAGATACAATTAATAATACAGATGCTGTGACATAAACCAAAATATATTGACTAGACTAAATGATATACATTTCAAGTCTCTGACTAAATGAATAGATAAAATAAAAAAACTAAAAGTTTTATATTTTTTATAATATGAGCTTGATTAAAGTAAAAAAATATGATAAACATCTAATAAAAGTAAAGATAATATCGATTAATATAGAAAAAACAGAAATATTACTAGTATCTGTAAGATTACAAAAATGGTTAGCAAAAGTAAATGACATAGCTGTTTGTGAATACCAAATCTTTTTTCATTGTCAAAACACTAGCGTGTGTAAAACTTTTTACGATCCCAATTGCGTAGCCCAATATATCTCTCTCAAATTTAATGTTCAAATTTATGTATAAGTTGTTCTTTATATATGAGATATTTTTATATTTTTTATCGTGTGAGCTGATCCAATTATTTTAACATTTTTTTCTCTAATTAGAAGAATCATGAAGTATTAGATAAGTATCGGGATAGTATCAAATTTTTAAAAAATAAAGATAAAAATTGATACACCATGTGGCGTATCGGATACATATCGATGAAGTATCAGGGAGTATCGGTATCTGATACGGATAGGATACGGATACGTTAGGTTTCATAAAATATCGGTGCTTCATAGATGATTGTAGCACTGCGTATACTAGAAATTTTAAAATTGTATTTGAATATGACTGTGACGCTATGTATTGTGTAGACCAAAGTTGTATTCAAATATGATTTTGTACTATGCATTGTGCGTGACACTGAAATTATATTTGAATACGATTCTAGCACCACTCATTTTAAAAGCTTAAATTTTAATTAAAAGATATTTTAAAAACGGAGTTATCTGTAATGCGTTTTCACGAGCATTTAATTTCAAAGCAGAGATCAAATCGATGCAATTTTATTTTTACTATGTTTAGCAACATGGTACCTACATCATAGTTTGATTTGAAGCTCTATTTAACCATTGTGATATTAATTTAAGACAATAATGTATTTTCGTATTTGAATATGAAAATTTAATTTATATGTTTGTAATTGGTTATGAAAACAATCAATTTCCATGCTTAGGAAAATTTTCTTACCATAGAAATAAGATTTTCGTATTCGATTACGAAAACTTCATTTTTGTGCACAAAAAATTACTTGATTATGATTTTTTTTAAGTGTTGGCTAGATGAGTCCATAATGCCACATGGCAGCATATAATTGGATATGCATGAAATGTATTGACAAAGTTGTAGCATGGTATCCCTTTTCTGCCAATTAAAGGAGTTTTCATGAAAGCGTCATTCATTTGCTTCCAATTAAGTGAGCTAACATAAATACTGTAGCCTCTTAGTAGTTAGGATTATTAAATGTCAGAGGACATTCTTTTATCGTGGATTGTTTCATCTCACTTCGGCGCTTCTTGGTTTAATTAGAACAGTTTCTCGAATGAATAAATGTTTTTGAATAACTTATTCCAATTATATGTAATTAGTTATGTGAAGTCATACACTGTAATCATTTTTGTTCATTTTTGTTCAATTTTGTTACTATGTTAATTCTAAAGATTCAGCTGGACTAGAAGAATGTTAAGGTAATAGTTTTGTTGATTTGATAGAGTGCGTAGAAGCACTGGACTACAAACTAAAATTGCAAAAGAGAAGCTATTTTGGGATTTGCTTTAGCTTATGATTTGATCCTAGCAATAGTTGCTTTTCAAAAAAACAACTTCAAATGTAGAAATAATTCAATTAAATTAACTAGAAGAGTTGATAGAACTTCATATCAAGGATTGAGAGGTTAAATGAGAAGATTTAATTACTCAGTACAAACTAATGCTCTTCGGCGTAAAAAAATACTAATAGAGAAAAGTAGCAATGCAATTTAACTTGAAGACTAGATGATGACATTTAAAATGAGAAAAACATGTTGCTTTCGAGGGGATATTACTTGACAGAGTACTTGGAGACTTGATATTTGAAGCTAATAGCATGTTGATTGAGATGACTCATGAACACAAACATTTACAAGATATATTTTTGGTTAGTCAAAAAGAAAATGGACATTGTTAGCCTCACTCAAATCTACTCGCCAGATCCATTTAATTCTAATCATTCTCAATTAATGTCAAATCAACTAATTAAAGTATAAATTAATGGCTTAAACTTTAATTAACTTTATCAAATCATAAAACACTTGCGTCCAATCTTGGCCATCCAATCTAAGCTACTCCATCTCCTCACTATCCCATTCCTAATTAAATCTAAATCTACACAAAATCAATCTAAAAATCTTAGTTAATAGTATTTCTTATGATATAATTAACAATAATTTAGTTGTAGCTATTCCTAATTATATAATAGTCTTTTCTTAATTATTTAGAATCTCTTGCACTTGGGATATTAGTCAACTGCCCATCATCTTTGCCCATCCTACTAAATCTCTCCTTCTGAATCTTTTGTTTTCTCTCGTATCTACCTGCAACTCCCTCTATACTTTTTTTATCACTCTAATCATTCTCTCTATACTTTCTTTATCACTCTAATCATCTCACCATTCCTAGCTTTTTCTATTTTCTGTCCATCTCCTTAAATCAGTTATTTCTCGTTCTCTCTAACCCTCTTCGCATTAATTGAGCTCTTGTTTCTGAGCTCTCATTTCTTGGCTCGCTCTCGCTTTCGCACTTTATCTTCCTTGCTAGCTCCCATGCTTATACTGAGGAATATTGCTAAAAGTAGAGCTTCCCGTCCTAGCTCGACCTCTTTGGCGAGCTTAACATGCATTGTTGCTTGCCGCCTCCTACATAGCTCAGAAGTGAATGCCTCACTGGTTTTGGGCATCCCTCCCTTTTCTCAACTCTTTTCACCTTTTTTCTTGGATTTCTTAATTCTCACTCTTGTTGGTTTTTCTCATGCCTCATCTTCTCTCTTTGTAACTCCTGCTCTCTTGCACTCTTTTATAAGTGACCGACATTACCTGCCTCTTCTATTTCACCTCTACACCCAAGCCATTGTTATCGGTTCGTCACCATCAGGTTCTTCTCATCATCACTTACACTGCTCGTTGTATGAAAGTGAACTGTTGCAGTAGTGTTGGTGCAAGGCTCCTAGCACTCTGTGATGGTTTGGCCATTGCAATGATTGCTTGGAGAGTTGACTTTGAAGCTAATACCATGTGGAATTGAGATAACTCCTGACACAACATTTACAAGATACATCCTTCGAATGGTATTGAACATTTGTTAGCCTCATTAAAGTCTACTCACCATGATCCTTATGTGATGTAGGACAAATATGGTCATTGTATGAAAATTTAAAATTAACAATAATTAATTAGCAAATTATACTAATTAAGCAAAAACAGTATCTGAAATATTTATTATTTGACAGATAATATTTTGAATATTAATGTGTCAATTTTAATTTAAGAAATTAGACTCAAAATGAAATAGAAAGAATATTCTCACAATAAAAAGCCTAACAATAATGTGAATTTGAAATTAATAATAGTCACTTAGATAATAGTGTAAATCAATTAATCATATCGAGCAAATACTTTTGATTAGATTCGAGCAATCAATAATAATGGATTCCATGAGAGGCTAATATTGAATCAATGGTTCTAGAGACAAGTTAGCATCTAATTTGAGTTGGGTTGACTCAAATATTGAATTAGGTGAGGCTAGCTTCGTTGAATAGATTAGGTTCGGGAGAAACAACTAAAGCTAACCCAAGGGGAGTTCCATTTTGTTGTGGTGTAGGCTGTGAGGTGGCAGCGCCTCAGACTTGACAAGTTGCATCACATCGCGCGGGTCTAACTTGCTCGTGCTGCCTACATCGTGCAAGCTCCGCCTCTAGGAGCAGGTGGAGGATTGTGGTTGGAGCTTGTTGTTCAGGCTCAGGAGGCTTGTTGGGTGAGAAAGAGGAAGAAAGGATAGGCACTTAAGGAGACTTTTTTCACTCAAATTGATAACTTGGCTACTTTAAGAATTTTCGCTCAAAACTAACTCAATCCTTTCCTTTATTGGAATGTTGAGCCCTTTATTTGGATTTAGACTATAAGAAAACTCAAATTTCATTTCATTAATTACCACTAAAAATTGCAATGCAAGACGATTCTTTTTTATAGAGATCTCATGATGCCAAAGAAATTATAAAAAATGTGGAATTAAACGCTATTAAAATATAATCAACCTAAATATGGTGGGTCTTTATTTCTTCAAATCTAATCAAATTTGCATGCGGCTAATATAAAAATCTCCCGTTAGTCTTTGATTCGTTTGAATTTGATCTTTGATTCAATAATATCAGCTCATCCTAGCATTGACTGCAAAACTTGCTTGATATGATATGATGAATAGTGTCCCTACCAATATGATCTTAATCGACCTCAATCGATGTAAAACTTGACTAATTAAGATATAATGGCTCAAAACCTAATTAACTAGAATTAAATCGTAAAATACCTTCATCCAATCTATTGAATCTAAAGCAAAGCAAAATCATTGTAAAATCTCTAATTAACAATAATATAGTTCTAGCTATTCCTAATTACTTGATACCCACTCTTAATTTTCCAAAATCTCTTGCACCTAAAGTGTTAGCCAACTGCCCATTCCCCTTTCCAACTTACTAAAGACCTTCTCAATCTTTTAATTTTCATTGTACTTGCATCTCCCTCTACTACTTTCTTCATTTCCCAATCTCTAATCTGCCCAACTCACCCTTCCAAGCTCTTTAACATTTTCCATCCATCTCGTTAACTCAGTCATTTCTTGCTCTCATTTGCTCTCTTTGCACTAGTTGAGCTCTCGTTCCTTAGCTCACTCTCCCTTACGCAATCTCTTTATCTCCCTTATTAGCTCCCGTGCCTATTGTGAGGTACATTGCTAAAAGTCGTGCTTCAGTTCCTTGTTTAATCTTTGTGGCATGCTCACATGCAGTGTTGCTTATTGCCACCTTCACAGCTCATAGAAGTGAACACCTCTCTCACTTGCTCTGTATATCCCTCTCCTTTTTCCATTCTCTTCACCTCTTTCTTGGATCTTTTAATTCTCACTCTTACTATTCTTTCTCATCCCTTTCACTCTGTAACTCATGCTCTCTTTGACTCTCTTATAGTGGACTGACAACACCTACCTCGTCTACTCCACCACTACACCCTAGTCATCATTCATCAATTCACCACCATTGTGTGCTTCTCATTTTCACTTGCACTACTCATCACTATCATTGCTAACAAAGGTATTTTGTCGGATTCCTCTTTGGTCAAGTCTTTGGCAGCCACCACCGAAGTAGTGGTACTATTGCTAGTCTTCCAGCAATACTGCTGTGGCCTAAACAGAAGCTTCAACCATGGCAACAAGTAGCTCTCCCCTCCCTCCCCAAACGGAGTTCAAATTTTGGCATAGTCAGGCAATTTCAAGCGAGTTGAACTCAACTCAAAAATGAAATTTTTAATTTCGAGTCAAGTTCCATCTGAACCTATTAAAATTTTTTAAATTTTAGTTGATTTTCAGGTTAAATTGAGCTTTATTATAAGCCATATTCTCTTTAAGAATATCCATTATATATATTAAATAATGTCAAAATATAATAGTATAAATTTATTTCCAAATTTTATGTGTATATTTGTAATCTGGTCTCTTTTTTAAAAATTATTATAATATATTTATATACAGAAACTTCTAAAGTATATTTTAAAAAGTTCTAAATATATATATGTTTATACATATATCGAGTCGATTATGTGTTGAATCAATTTCTTTTCAAGTGAGATAAGTTCGAGTTAGAAGCAAATCAAGTTAATTTCGATCGAGCAAAATACAAGCAAGTTTCAAGCAAATCTCGATTTTCACATAACTTGGAAAATTTGTTGATTAGTGAGGAATCCAAATTAGAGTAGCTTTGTCACTTGAATGGTATGTTTGAACTTAAAATCAATCCACATAGATTCAATAGAGTTGTCCTCAAATGAGAGAAACCATTTGCTCTAGCAAGACTTTCTGTAGCTGTGATTGTGGCTTCTTTGCTTAAATGAACCAGGTTAAATTAAAAAATCTTGAGACACTAGGACTGCAGGTCCTTAATGAGGTTTATTATCTCCTCAAATTTATTTGGCAACAAAATTAATTTTATGTTGAACAAATTAACATATACAATTAACTCTTTTAATAGAAAGTTATCTTCTCAATGAGTTTTAATAATGGGAGAATCTAAAATCCTAAAGATAATCCCTTTGGGATTACATTTGGTAAATTCTAACCTCCTTCTTGGGGGCTTGTATTTGAATTTATTGCATTTTTGAAGCACTTTGTTAAGTAGCTCATAAGATTGTTTTAATAAGATCTTTGGGACTAAGAGAATACAGATGATTAGAGGAAATGTACCGCTAAACAATTAATTTGGTTTTATTCACGAAGGAATAGTAATAGAGGATATCGGTTTTGTAAGAAAATTATTTATAAATGGTGTAAAATATAAACTTTTTACTATTTCTGTTAATCTGGAAGAAACATGTGATAGAGTATCGTTTGGAGTTGTTAGCGACTATTGGAGAAATTGTGTTCATCAAATGTAATAGTATTGTTAAAGACATTATGTTGAGTAGTTACTAATGTGAGAACTGCATGTGTCAATTTGAAGTTCTTTATTATGATCACTCTTCGTCATGGTTGTGCTTTGGTCATATGTTTCATGGTGTACTTGCCTTAGAAGCTAATTGATTTAAATCGAATAGAAGTAATGTAAAGTACTCCTTAAAGCTAATTTGCGTGGAGTTTCTCCTAGCCCTGTGGGGAGGGAGCTTGTCTGGAGCCAGGGAGTCTCGGGTTTGAATCCACACCACCATAATTTCTAATTGGGGTGGGGGAATTGTGTTGTTTGGAGGCAAAGAATTATATATATATATAAAGTGCATGCATTGTAGGTTTGGTCATTGTGATTAAAGTAGTAGCGATGTTAAGATACTAGTTGGAGCATTAATTCTGTCATACAACAACAATGAATACCTTATATCTATTATCCATATTAATTAAAAAATTATGGAGGATGTTAATTATAGAATTTTAGCAGGATTGAATTGTAATAGTGCAACCAAAGTTCTGTGTGGTAATGATTGTCATATCAAGTTGAAGAGAAAGTTCTATAAGATTATTACTTGATCAGTTATATTCTATAGGAGTAAATGTTGGACATTCAAGGGGGGCAATATTCATAATATTAGGGTAGTAATGTGCTGATTGGACCATGTGGATGGTAGACCACTAGAAAGCTTTTGCGCATATGTGTGAAGGGATCCAAGTGATAACAGTAAAGAGCGAAAGAAGATGAGCAAAAATAATTGTGATATATAATTGAACGTAGAAAAGAAATCTATGTAGTTGGCACTAACTAGCTTTTTTGTTACTTTTACACTGCTGTATTTATTTTTTAAAAATACTATTTGATATTCTTATAATGGTATGTTTTAGTTGTTTTTCTTTTTTCTTTAATATTTTCTTTTTTCAGCTGGTGTATCTTTCTCTTTTTATTGTATCATTCTTTTATCATTTGTTTTTTGCCAAAGTTATCATTCAGCTTAGTTCAAATGATTCAATCTTCATTCAATCTTAAAGAAGATAAACTATCAGTTTTCTATCAAACTTTTGCAGGTTGCGAATGTCATACCTCTAAGAGGCGGTAACCCCCCAAGGTATGCTCAAAGAACACAACTTCTCACAGATACCTACCAAGTTGTTTGATTTATGCTTGATGGAATGGTGAATATTCTTCGTTTTTCTTAAATGGCTTTCGTCGAGTACTCCATAGAGTTGCACAAACAGGTACCTATCTAAAGTGTTTTTATGAGCTCGTCAATTTGAACAATGGATATCAAATCTTGAGTAATGTACTTCCATTATTTTGTTCGTGGTCATATTTCAGTATTGCCTAAATTTACGATTGCTTTAGAACCTTTTGATTGCCAAAGTTTTGTGTACCCGTGGAGTTTGTTCAGTTTGTGCTTAGCATGATTTTGTGATTTAAAACTGTCAAGTTGAATTAGGGTTGATTCTTTCGGGGAAAAATGAAAAAAAAAAAGATCTGGTTTCCTTGAAATAACTGTAAGATGTTGAAAAATAATGTTAATGTTGTAATTTGGCTACACTGATTGTTCGACTTATTGTTCTTAAAGAGAGATTTAGACTTATTCTCTTTGAGTGCTCTTGCTCGAGTACAAGCGCTTATTCAACTAACTTTAATAAGAACAGAAACCGGAGTAGAATACAAACAATTGCTTTCTTTATAACAAAATCTTATACAAATGAAGTTACAATGCTACGGACTCGAGCACTTTGTCGTCCACCTGCAAAAATCTCTCGGGAAAAATTTTCCTGCAAGCTTGAGGGAAGGAGAAAGGTTAACTCTACAGTTTAGGGGTTTAACCTGAGGACATCCTCATGGTTGCCACAAATTTAGCATTGGTTCTTCTCTTAGACATAAGGCAAGATTAAGAGGTTGATCAAAAGGGCAGATCAGATTCCTCCTCGTCTTGCCTAAGCAGTAAGAACATCAGACGAGTTGCTCCTTCGCTTGGGTATGTAGAAAGTTGCCTTCGATTTAGGTTGGAGTGGACCTTCTTCTGGTCTTCACTGCTTAAAGTTTCTTTGCATTGGATCTTCTGAATTCTTACTATTCTATACTCTATTGCATATGAGTGTATTCTTACTCTTTCTTCTCAGTTGATTCCTTCTATGAGACAATTAAGGCTTACCTTATTAGGATGGAAATTGCATACGTTATCCTTGGGTTTTTTGTGCATATACATCTTTTTTAAGCATTTGATATGGTAATGCAGTTTTGAGTCTTTCATTGGATATTGTGAGATTTCATTTGATAGTTGTGCCAAGCATTCTTATTTCTAGTTAAATCTGTTATCTGTTCGACAAGAGTTTTTCGTTTTTGATTGTTGTCTAGCCAAATAGCTTTCTCGAACTTCGAGACTGATCATGTCACTTTAACAAGTTATTTTCGATAATTTTGTTTGATTTTCTTCAAATAAGGAGGGATATTCCAACAGAAAATTCACGTGAGATATAAAATAAAATTGATAATTATATTAAAAATTTGGGTAAATTGCATAGGGGCTTCTAAGGTCAGAATAGTTCTGCAAATAAGTCTCATGTTTTAAAAAACTTCGATTTGGGTCCCTGAGTTTGTGTTTGCGTTGTCATTTGGTCCCAAGTGAGACGACGTCTGAAACTTGCTAGTTTTTTACTATTTTACCTTCAGATTTTTTATTCATTCTCCACGCTGTTTTAAAGGGTTTCGAGACTTTTTTTTCATTGCTTCTGGAGATCATTTTGAAGTTTTTTGTTGATCTTCTTCATTGTCCATATTGTTGATGTACCATCTTTATTTGAAAAATTAATACTTTAAAAATTTATCCTAAAAAAAAATAGAAGACAAAATATAGACTAAAATATGCTTAAATTAATAAAATATTGAATATATTATTATTCTTACTTTAATCAAAAAAGAGCTTGAAATGGGGAGACTGGTCTTTGATGGGAAGCACCGCATCTAGAGTTGATAAAAAATATAAAAAAATCATTAAATAAGAGTTATATGGGCATTTTGGTTCATATAAATATGGCTAACAGTTAAATTCAATATTTATTGTCTAATTAGACTATCCAAAAAAAAGTAATATTTAAATTAAGGGATCAAATGGTAGCGTAAACACAAATTTGGGGATTTAAATTCAAGTTTTTCAAAACGTGAGATCTATTTGCAGTGACATTTTATCCTCAGAGGCTTCTGTGTAATTTACCTTAGAAAAGAAAAAAGTCAAGCTAATGTTTTTTCCCCTTTAATCCCAAAAGGACAATGTCTGTTTTAATTGATGTTTATAGAATTTGAACATCCCGAATTTATGGTACTACATATTTCATTTTCTTTTTTTTTTAATACAAATATATTTCGTCTTCATTTTTGAATATTTATATCTTTCTACAGTGAAATTGAATAATTTATGTTTTTATTCTTCACATTAATTTTGTTTCTTATTTTCAAATACTTTTAATTATATTTGGTTTGATCGAGCAGAGTGGTACATCAAACTTTCGAGAGCCAATCAATTGGCGCCATATGGCTTGGGCGGCCCATTAAATTGGTGCTCAGATTAGTTATAATTATTTTTTAAAAAATAAAATAATCTACGTAATATTTAATACATTAATTAATTTTATTTAATATTCTTACGATTAATTAATTTTATTTTTATCATAAATATATATTTTAAAAAGTTTTATATTTTTTTATAAAAAATTTAAATAAAAATAAATGAGAGTAAAATGGTGATTTTTTTTTTAAGTTAACGCATTTGGGCAGATAAAAATAAAAAAATATAGTTTTTATTCGTAGCTTTGAATATAACATACAAAAGTATCCTTAAATTACAGTCTCACGCTTTCACCAGTAAATATAATTAGTTTTATATTTCGAAAGAATTATAAAATTTTTGTTGCACAATAATATTTTAATATTTTATAAAATTAAGTGATATATTTTGGGTTTATTATCTGAATATGTATTAAATTATATTATTTTAAAATTTTAATTAATTATTTTAAAGATATAAATAAAAATTTTAAAACTATTATATAAAAGAGATAGTATTTAAATAATATTTACATAATATTTATAATATTAAACTAAAATGCCCTCTTAATTGTAATAAAAAATTAAGATTGAATTATTTAATTATTATTATTTTAGTATAATAAATATTACATTTTAATTAATAATTTAGAGATAACTTAAATATTAGAATAATAATTTATGAACAGTATAAACACACACATTGAATTTGATTACATTAAAATTATCCCATGCTATGCCGAGGATAATTAAGTCAAAAAATGTGCACATTGAACATTTGTGGAGGCATTAAGCTAAAGTTTAATGTGCTTTGATTTATATTATTTAAATAAAACTCTTAACTAAATATTTAGATTACCTCTAAATTATTCATAGTTTCATTTAATATTATTATATTAAATGATAACTAAATATTTAGATTAATGGGGCTTTTACATACAGGACATGAAATTTACACGAAATTACACATTTCACCATCAATTCATAAATATTACCACAATCACACCATATTCATTTAAATTTTATGCATTTCACATATTTTAAACCATATTTTTTGATGGTGAACTTCACATTTTTAAATTGGCCTTGATCTTAACTATATTATTAATATATTAATTAAATATTATAAATAAATTAATTTATATAAATAATAATTTAAATATTTATGAATTTTTGTATTTTAATTTATTTATCTTATTTAAAATTTCTAATTAGGGTGCTGAATTTAAATCCACATGACTATAATTTTTAATTGAAGTAAGAAAATTGATGTGTTTACAGTAAAAAATAAAAATATATATTAGAATTTAAATATTAATGAATTTATGCATTTTAATTTACATATAATATTATAAAGTATATGAAATATGTGAAATGCGTAAAATTTAAATGAATATGGTGTGATAGTGGTAATATTTATGAATTGATGATGAAATGCGTAATTTCATATAAATTTCATGTCCTGTATGTAAAAACTCTTAAATTAATTCATATATTAACTCGTGTTTAAGGGAAAATGCATCACGTCCCCTGACAAGTGGAAGTTTAATGCTAATTCATCTACTAACTTTTGAATGAAGCCCCCGAACAGTTCAGAGAGTTTGGTTGTATTGAGTCCGCTTGTCGAATAATAAGGAATCATCGAGCAGAATATTTGAATAGATCTTATGCCCAGACGTGCAAATCAGTCAATTCGTAAGCCATTTCTTACTGTACAACTTTTAGGCCATGAGCTAAGAAGTGATAATTATCATCAAAGCATTTGATCGTAGGCATGAGCAAGCTGCATAACTGCTCATATCACGAGCTACGTCGGAATCAATGAAGTTTACCTAATTTTATTTCATTAAGATGAATGATAATTTTATAATTTATTATATCAACTTTTTAAATAATATGATATAATATCATTGAACTAAAATACTATTTAATATTGCTATGCTGCATAAAAAATGTTGTATTATATAATTGTATAAAAAATATTATTGGATAAAATTATTTTATTTATCTATCAGACCGCTGTTAAATCTTCTGTAACAATTATATTTATATTATTTTTAAATTTTAAATTTTTAATTAATAATTATATATAATAATTTTAATTAAAAATATTATATATAATTATATATTTATTATATGATGAATGATTAAGACATAATTATTAAGAATTTAATTATTTAAAGAATATTTTAAAAGCAATTTTATCTAAAATTATTTTTTATCCTTTTTTTACAGCTGTTGATTTATTAAATATAAATATTAGCTTTTAATTACATAAAAAAGTATTTTTTTTACTTAAAAAAACTTTCCCAAATACAAGCCAAGTGCTCTTAAATAAATTGGCTTTATGGCTCATAATTTTAATTTTAAATATATTTTTTTAAAAAACATTATTATATTTTAAGATATATTTTAAATTAGTTAATTTTTTAAGAACTTTGTCATATAGCTTAAATAATGCCGTTAATTATCCCTTTTTTTTCTTTTAAAAGCATTTCCTTTAAAAAAAAGAGCGTCAGGAAGAGGAAGATGTCTTCTTCCTCTCCCAAAACCCTAATAGATTTCATCCAGCCAGCGAAGCGTCTCAGATCTCTCTCACCTTCCCGAGGAACATTGTCCCCTGTTTCGTGCATTTCTACCCACAGCGATCCCTCTCCCAGTAATGGAGTCCCCGGCGAGCCTGAACCACAAACATCCACCGTCCTCACTCACAAGCAGCGAAGAAGGATCGAATTCAACAAGTACTTTGCGAGATCGAAGAGAAACACGAGGCTCTGCGTGGAGAAGATGCAGAAATTTCAAGGTAAATTAGGGTTTTTTTCACTTCTTTTGAAAATGTCTTGAAATATTCTTGGGAACTTCAAATGTAGCCGAAGGGTTGGATTACGTGAAGCTGGAGGAGCTTCTGGTGGAGGAGACGTGGCTAGAAGCTCTTCCAGGGGAGCTCCAAAAGCCGTATGCAAGGAACCTTTGTAGGTTCGTGGAGAGTGAGCTGCGGGGCACCATTCCAGTCTATCCTCCGGCACACCTTATATTTAATGCTCTGAACTGTACGCCGTTCGACAGGGTGAAGGCTGTCATCATTGGTCAGGTATTATTCGTTTTTGATTTGTTAGCCAGGAAGTCTTTAGCTCAGTTCTTTATTCGAGGAATCTTTTTGTATGTACGTTGTGAAGTTGAAGTGGTAGCGGGAACCAAGCTCCTTTTTTCATCGTTACCTACACTTTCATGGTGATAACGTTGTGGTGATGTTTGGCATGGGGAGTGGGAGGCTTAATTTGTTTCTGTACAAGTGATCTAGGTTACCATCTCTTATTGGTGTAATGCATACTAGACCGCATGTAGCACACCCTCTGTTTCTTATTGTTTATTAAGTCTTTCTTGAATGAGCATACACTGAATTTGGCTTATTCTGCAAAGAGAAGTTGAATGTGGTTACGGATCACACACTAAAAGAGATACACTTAGGTATATGACCTGTATGCTTTGCTATTTACACAAGATAGCCCTGATGAATGCAATGTGGAATAAGTTAAATCTCATAAGGACATGTGGATTTTTTGATTAACGAGGCCATTAGAGCAAGTTAACATTAGTAGTAGAATATAATTAATTGCATGATAGTATACTAAGGCATATGAAAAAAAAAAAAAATTCTAAGGCATATGAAATTCCATATTTCAAAAAGCATTCAATACATTTAATGTAATTGCATTAATCTAGGCATTTTAATGATGTGTTTAGTTTATGTATGTAATTCATTTCTATCAAAAACTTATAATTACGATTGAATTTAATTTAAATGACATATGAATGATATATATACTAAATATAATTTGTTAAAATACCTAGTTTTTATATATATATATATATATTTAAGTTTAATTCACAATATTCAAATATAGTTACTATGTACTCAATATATAATTTTATCATATAGTATTCAAATACGATGTTTAGTATTCGAGTTTATCACATTATTTGAATGCCATTTTTATGTACTTCTTTTATGTATTTTATTTATGTACTTCGTATATGTTATATTCATGTGGTATTCAAACACATAAATATAGTTTTACTTTCATTCAAATACACTTGTTTTGTTATACAGTCAATGTTTAAATTTACATATTATTAATTTTTGCCACTCTATTTAATGTTCCAGCACACATAGCTGGCAGATTTTCATAAATGATTGTTTTTTTAAATAAAAATACAATAGGATTAATTATTAATAATTTCTATTCCATTGATGTTGTGTAGCTGTTCATAGGCAATCACATGATTAAATGCCATCATTTATAGCCCTTTACAATATTTTTTTGTTAATATTCCTCCGTTACCGTTACACATGTGTCTCTATATAATTTGATTGTGCATAATTATAATTCTACAGTTCATGTATCTAGGTTTGAGCTTTTTATATGCTGGAATCACACATTTGAGTCCTATTGATTGCTTGTATAATTTGTCATCTCTTCCACTCTATTCTGACTCTTTTTTAAGATGTACGCTTAATCTTTGGAATCATGTAGTGTATGCATTCAATGTGATTTAGAGTACCGTTAATCTGTAGAAGCCTTGGTCTAGTGGTATTGGTATTTGTAACAGGATTTCTAGTGTGTATTTTACAACATTTCATTTTCCTCTAAAAAGTTGTTTTGATCCAGTGCTGTGTATTAAAAAGATACATTCTAATAACAGATGATGTATTTTACATTGCTATTCTATTCAATCAAATGAAAAACTTTATTTTTACTATTTCTGTCTTTTTTATGAAAAATGTCAGAATGCATTCAAATTTTAATGTATTAGATTTTAAATTAGTCGACCTATACATTGGACAAGTTATTGTTTTTTTTTCTTGAATATGAAGTGGTTGCATGTGAATACTTAGAGCTAAATGAGGAGCTCCTATTTGATAGAGTGCAATGGAAACAAAGAATCAATGTAGCCGACCCCCACTTAGTGGGATATTGGCTTGGTTGTTATTGTTGTTGAAGTGGTTGCATGACAACTCAAAGAAAATAATATTGTTGGATACATTTATAAACTTAATATTTGTTCTTGCCTGGGGAACTTGCATTTTGGAGAAGGAAGGGCACATTTTGATTTGGGTATCATCAAAGTATGTCGTTTGACAAATTACTATGGCCTGTTAACATTATATTTCAGGATCCTTATCATGGACCTGGTCAGGCTATGGGTCTTGCTTTCTCTGTGCCAGAAGGCATCAAAACCCCATCGAGTTTGGTCAACATATTTAAGGAACTTCAAAAGGATGCTGGATGCTCTATTCCTTCACATGGAAATCTGGAAAGATGGGCAGTACAGGTAGAGAGTTTGTTTCCTTGTCATACTTACAGTGTTATATCATGTGTCTTAATATAATTTAAGCATGAACTCAGAATTTTTTTATTTTTATTGCTTCATGTAAATTGTTTGTATGGCTGGCCACAGCACAGTTTGCCTATCCAATGCCCTCCCTTGGCACCCAGCCGTGATGTTTTTATATTTATCTTCCAATTCTATTTAAAATGTTAGAAGCTTCTTTTTCAAAGATTGATACTTTGCATTAACAGCATGACACCATGATACTGTTGGCCATGAGGCAATGCGTAGGATACCCTTTTTTGTGTGTTATTAAATGTTCACAGTTTAAAGTTGATCGGTGCCTGGTACTATTAAGCTCAATAAATTGGGGGCACGATTACTGCTGACATTTACATTTTGTTGATTGTGGGTATCTAAGTGAACTTGTTTCTGGATTGCAGCTTAATTTATTTTATTGGAAGATTTGTTGAACTTTTAAAGCAATGGACCACGTTAGTTGTCTAGAATTTATTATCTTAAGCTCTAGAATACTTGATGTTCCCTGGTCCATTAGCTAAAGCAAAGGCTTCAACACTGCCACAAAAATAAAAACTCCCCAAAAAAAGGTATTATTTTAATGCTTTGTCTCTTTTTATTATATTATGATTATGGTAGCTCATAGCTGTCTTTTAAAAAAGGATTTTAATTTTACTGGTATTAGTCGTGCTTTTCTTGATTCATATTTACTGATGAATCAATGCGTTTTACACTGCAATCTTTAGAAACATGGAAATTTGAAATACTTCTATGCCTTCCAAAGGAATCTTAAATCCGCGGATTGTAGTTTGTTCAGAGCTTGATGGTAGGGTGTTAGTTTTATTGAACCTAACGAATTTTAGTGTCCTTATGTAGGGTGTTCTTCTGCTCAACGCAGTACTTACTGGTATGAAGCTTCACTCTTCCATGATTTTTCTTGTTTATGAATGCTGCACTTACCTGGTGCTATTTATATTTATTATTTACGCCTTATTCCTCTTTTCTCATTGGGAAACAGTAATTGGTACCCTTACGTAATCATATCTTAGTCTACCATCAATGTTATGTGTTACAAAAATGCCTCATATCAGGGGTAAAAATATCCATCATGATTGAAAAAATTGAATATTTTGATTAAGATACTAAGCAGATTTCTAGGTGGTTGATAAAGAAAAATGTTGTTTAAGTGTTAGGCATCAAGCTGATGTGTCATTTAGTAGTTTGACACAGTATAACATTGATTGAAACATGTCCCATTCTTATGAAAGTTTTTTAGATACCAATCAGGCTGTCAGGATTTTGATAAAGAAAAATGATGTAGAGAGACTGCCGAGCTGATATCTAATTCAGTAGTTTGGGATAAGATAACATGCATGAAAACATTCAGGCTCGCAATTTGCATTTGTAACTAAATTATTTCTGAAATTTGTTGCATTTGTTCAAAGGACGTAGCTATGGAAGGACAGGTTTTTGTATCCATCTGGAAATGATAGTAGAACAGCAGAGTGAATGATGGGAGCTAATCCTGGTTCTTACAAATATAGAGATACTCCTTCCTGCTGGCAACTGGTTGAAAACATGCTCAGATAGTTCTGTTGGAGACTCCGTTATAACCTGTCTATGTTCAACACCTTAGGGATCGCAATTGGGCATACTGGATTGTTGTTAGGTGTACATTTGCATTGCTGGTATAAAATGTCCACTAAAGGCATTAAAGTGATAAATAGAAGAAAAGCAACTGCTAATTATTCTCCTAATTTTTACAATACGTTATTTCATTTGTCATGGGTAATTTCTGTGATGTCAAGGCCTAGAAGAACCTTCATGAATTATATTCTTGTTGAATCAATCATTTTTGTACCTTTGTCCTGCTCCAAAATAGATTCCTTAAAATTCTTTTCCTGACACTAGTTATTTCGATGAAACAGAAACAATCAAGATTTTTTATTGATTCACCTGAACCCTTTTTTTAGATTTTCCTACTGACTTACCTGAATTTGATCCAACTTCATGTGCATCTTTCTTAGAGTAAAAATAAAATCTTGTTCTTTTATGTTTGTTAGCATGTCTATTGTAAAGCTAAGAAAACATGCCTTGAGCTTAAGCGGAAAATCTTCTGCCTTTTTTATTGCAACAAGTTGGATTAAACTTAAATAAAGTTTATCTTTGTTGGAATTGAAAAAAAATAGGGTGAATATCATCCAGGTCCCCGAGATTTGAGAGTAATATCAAGTAAGTTTACAATTTGAAAAACCTTAAGATTTCTGAAGTTGACATTAATATTTCAATCAGCTCCTTTTTATTTAATTTGATATTTTTCATCTTTTAAATAAAATTTATATTATTTATGTTAAATATTTAAATATAAAATCACAAAATATATCCTGCCTCCCCACCCCCAACCCACCCAATTACGCATCGCGCCGGTATTGCGCATGCACGTGGCCTTGCAAGGCCGCCGTATGTTGGCTATACGCACACACACTGTCAAGCAAGCGACGACTTGTGTGCACAAGACTGTGGTGGCTCATCGCGACGCCAGTTTTGGTCGCAGCAACTTGGGATAGGAGGTGAGAGAAGGAGGGTATTTTTGTCATTTTATATTTAAATATTTAATTTAAATATATTTTTTTTAAAAGATTAAAAAATTATCAAATTAAACAAAAAAACCTGATTGAAATATTAATGTCAATCTCAAGGATCTCATTAAATAGTTTTTGAAATCGTAGACCTACTTGATATTATCCCCTAAATTTTAGGAACCTAGATGATATTTACCCAAATAATATTATTCTCTCCTTCATCACCAATTATAATTTAACCTCTCCCATATAAGAGAGGGGAGGAGATGCATTACTCACGGGGGATACAAAGCTAATTTAATCCTAAAATAAATAAAGAGCTAAAATAAAGAAAAAAATTACAAATAGGTTTCCTGAAAGGTAGAGAATTTCTAACACTTCCCTTTAAGCTAGACTGTAAGTATCTATTAGATCCAACTTCTCACATAAGAAATAGAAACGAGAATGCCTCAAAGCTTTAGTGAAGATATCTGCAAGGTGATCCTCAGTTCGAATGTGAGGTGTGGCGATCTTTCTTGATAACACAACTTCTTTGATGAAGTGACAATTAACCTCGATATGTTTAGTACGCTTATAGAACACAAGATTACTAGTAATATAGATAACGACTTTATTGTCACAATGCATCACCATAAATTGCTCAATAGGAAATCCGACTCATTTAACAATGTCCTATTCGACATCATCTCACAAGTAGTACAGGCCGTCATCGCCTTATATTCAGATTTATGACTGGACCTTGCCACAACATTTCATTTTTTACTTTTTCATGTCACAAGGTTTCCTCCCACATGGGTGCAGTATCTCGATGTGGATCTTTTATCATTAATTAATCTTGTATAGTTAGCATCTGAATATGCCTCCATATCAATGTTGTAGTTTTTTGTGTGCATCAAACTCTTTCTAGGACTCTTTTTGATGTATCTAAGTATCCTGAAAATAATTTCAAATGATTTTGTTTGGAATTTTGTATGTACCGGCTACAACTATAGCAAAAGCAATATCAATACTTGTCGCAGTCAAGTAGATCAACTAATCCTCAAAGCATCTTCATCATCAGTAATAGACTAAACATCCATTAGTGTATCAGTAGGGGGTACACCCAAGCAGTCTGGTTTCCTAGAGCAAATTTGTTGCATATTTTTATTAAGAGAGTGCAACACCACTTTTACTTAGGCAATTTTAATTTCTAAAAAATATTTAGATGACCCAAATCCTTAGTTACAAAGTTGTTCTGAAGGTGTTGGTTTATTTCAAGCATCCCTTTCTGATCACTTTTTGTAATGAGTTTGTCATCCACATATACAATAAGAATAATTAAACCCAAAAGTGTATGCTTTACAAAGATAGAGTGGTTCGCAATAGTGCTCTAAACTTCAACCTCACTTGCTACTGTACAAAACTTGTAAAACTAAGCTCGAAGATTTTGTTTCAAACCTTATATAGTCTTTCAAAGCTTACATACTTTATACTTCTCTTGAGTAACATAACTTAGAGTTTGCTCCATATATACAACTTTAGAAAGGTCTCCATATATGGTGTTGTTGACATCCATTTGAAGAGTCTTGCAATCTTGGCTAATAGCAATAGATAATAAAATTCTTGCAGAGTTGAGATTGAAAACTAGAGAAAAGATCTTAAAGTAGTCTACTCTAGAGAATTGAGTAATTTCGCTATAAGGCGTGCCTTGCAACAGTTAATTGTCTCATCATGATTGAACTTTACAGTGAAGATTGATGTGCACGAAATTGGGCAAACACTAGATGGAGGTGACATTAGATCCCAAGTACCTTTGTTGATCAAAGTAAACATGTTTACATCTACTGCATGCTTCCATTCAGGGATCTGTAATGTTACATGGTAGGATTTAGATGGGATAACTTTAGATAAAGTAAGAGCAAAAAAACAGAATGATTGAGACAAATTGTCAAATGTCATGTGAGAATAAAATAAATGAGCAGTAATACATTTACCTTTATGTAAAGCGATTGGAAGGTCATAGAAGTAGGAGGAACAATAGGTAAGTTGAAGTGAGATTAATGTCTGTTGGATCATTAGAAGCTACACATGGTGTTGGCAATAGACAGCTGTTTCCCGAGAGTAGCAAGTATACACCTAAATGGGACGATCTTTAAGTATAAGAGCTACCACAAGTAGTGAAATTGAATGAGAAAAGTTTTAGAGTCTTTTAAGAGGGAAGGAGTTGATTCAAAGAATGTAATGTCAATAAAAATATAAAGTTTTCGATGCAATGGATTATAATATCGATAGTCTTTATGAGTTCGAGAGTAAATGCATTAGGTAGCTCTAGGAGATAGCTTGTCAGCTCCAGAATGAAAAGCATGAACAAAACATACTTAAAGACTCGAGGGGCAAAAGTGAATAGTGGTTTTTCAGGATATGGAGGAAATTTATTGCTAGTACTATAAGAAAATAGTTTATTAATTAACAAGCACTAAGGATTGCATCCCCCAATAAAAATGCGGAAGATTTACTTGAAACATTATGGTCCATGCAACATCAAGCAAATAGTGATATTTGTGTTCCGTCACACCATTATGTTGAGATAAATAAACACAGGTAAGTTTGTTGAATAATTCCTTTTGAGGAACAAAAAGAAATAAACTCAGATTGGGTATACTCGGCGTGTGAATAATTTTAATAGATATTGAGAGTTATATCTTTATTTCTACATGAAAGGCTTTAAAAGTGGATACACTTTAGAACTTTTTTTAACAAATGCAATCAGGTAACGCGAGAAACGTTATCAATGAAAATAACATAATAACAAAATCTTAAATAAGTAGATGTAGGTCAAGACCCCAAATATCTATATGAATTAGATCAAAAGGTGCCTTGCGACTAACAATGGACACAGAAGGAAAGGAGACATGATGCTTCCTAAACTCATAAGTATTACACTTAAACCTAGAACTTAACAAATGTACAAAATCCTTTAAACGATTAGGAGGTGGGTGTTCAAGACGATAATGCCATGAATATGAAATACTAGAGATGTTTGAAGAAAAGCTTGGGCAAAATAATTAGGATTAGACAAGATAATAGATTCCTTCAACTTCAAAACCACCATCAATCATTTTCTTAGTTTTAAGATTTTGAAAGACACAATGAAAAGGATAGAAGGTAACTGAATAATTATGAGAAATTGTAAGTTGAATGAAAAGCATGTTATCGGAAAAATGACGAAAATAAAGAATGTCCTTTAGTGTAAGAGTTTTGGAAAGATTAATAGGTCCCTTGGCATCAACAAGACATAATGAGCCATTTGCAATAGTAACGTGAGGTAAAGAAGAAATTTCAAAGGAAGTAAACTTATTACTAGATATATGTGATGAAGCACCAAAATCCAAAATTCAATTTGTATCGAATGTGAAGTAGCAACGGAACTTAAAATAGTGCATGAAATGAAGTATAACTACCTTAGGATATAAGAACCAATCGATTGTTGTCCTTTTGATAGAATGTAATGAATCTTGATGGTGAAGTCCGAGATGCATCAGACACACGTTGATAGCTAAACTTCATATTGTAATAAATGTAAAGGTGCAAATTAGTGAGGAATCCAAGAAGTGGGAGCACAACAAGCATGAGCACAACAACATGGTGTAGTGAGCTCTATTAGACATTCAAATGAGTGTGCAAGTGGGCAGGTTCTGTGGGTATGTTGCACTTGGGAGCTCGCTTGCATAGTAAGTGCACAGGAGAGCTCGCTTTGATACCATGTTGGAATTAAAAAAAATATTATTCTCTCCACCAATTAGAACACGACCTCTCCTATTTAAGAGGGAAGAGGTGAGGAATACAAAGCTAACCTAATCCAGCAATAAGTAAAGAGCTAAAACAAGAAAAAATTTACAAATAGGTGCCCTAAAAGGTAATGGATATCTAACAATCTTAAACATGCTGGCAAATGAGTTTTACGTCAATTGTTGAAATTGATTGAGTTCTCTTCAATAAAATTCTATTTCGTTAGCTTAATGATGTGTCTATTGCTTACCCTTTTCCATGCATAACAATTTCCTTTGGCTTTATGATGTCGGCATGAGATTGGTGGAGTCTTCTTACTTCCTTCTCACTGACTTAAACCAGTAAGCTCTAGCTCCAGTTGTCTCCCCTTCACCTTCAAAAATGGAGGTTGGGGCTGTGAAGAAAGGTGTTCATATCCCTCCTTGAAAGTATGACATCATGTCTGAGAATTCTCAATGCAGTAGAGACCTTCTGCTTCCATGAAGACGAATGTCACTTGTTTTGCTTAAAATGCTTTATTTTCTGAATCATGGTGTACCTTTCTTCCTTAACTCCTATTCTCTAGGACTAATAAACAATTGGGGCATTTACATACATGTCACAAAAAAGTTTAAGTATCACCTACATACTGCTCTTTTTACAAAATTTGAACTATAGGGTGGCATTTTAGTCACAAGCAGAGAAAACTTTTTTCCCCTTTGAACCGACTTCTATTATGTATGGAATTTTAATTGTTTTCAGGAAGGAGGCATCCAGTTTTATTCATTATTTTGCTATGTTTCTAATTCTGAAATGACATGTGATTGGCAGCATTGGGGTAGAGATGTAACCGTTTTGTATATCTTGTTCTCGAAGACCAGTTATGGTGTAATAAACTGTTGGCTAAACTTTAAACCAGAGTACTTGGAATGCTTTTTGTCCACTATTGGGTTATTGTTAATTGAACCCTTCTGATAATTCATGTTCAGGATTCATTTACCCTAACAAACATATCTGCTTTATTTTCATATTGTGAACTTTCTTTCATTCGATTTAATCAAGAGATTTAAAAGTGTACACTTTTCAAACAGTTAGGAGTCATCAAGCAAATTCTCATGCGACAAAAGGTTGGGAACTATTTACTGATGCTATAATTCAAACAATATCACAGAAGAAAACGGGGGTAGTTTTTCTTCTTTGGGGTAATTCTGCCCAAGAGAAATCCAGGTAAGTCAATTGGTTTGTATTACTACCTTTAAGGCTTTGTGAATGCTATACCAGAATGAAACAGATCTATAATTTGTTTATCAATTTGTTTATTCATGTTTATGCTATTTCTGAATTATCAAAATAGATATACATTGTTCTCTTGTTCTTTTTTCTTTGTTTTTCTTTGAAACGAAAAAGGTTGTTTGTTTTTCTATCAATAAATTCATTTCTGAAATCTGATGAACAATTTTTTGTTCTTTATTAATGATGTATATATTCCTTTGTTATTTCAGACTGATAGATTTGAGAAAGCACCATATCCTCAAAGCAGCCCATCCATCTGGTCTTTCAGCTAATAGAGGCTTTTTTGGTTGCAGGTTTGTTTTATTAAGGAACACATATAAACTCCTTGCTTCCTAGGACCCATGTTTCTTGAGGGTTATGGCATCCTCTTCAAATGATTTCGAAATTTGGTGCAATACGAAGTTTTTGAATATTTGATGGTTATAATTATGTGTAACATAATATAGAAATTCCTTTCCTTTGATTGTTGACTTTAGCTGCAATAGTTTTTTCTCTGCTTTTAGAACAAAGTTGCTAATTTACCTTTGTGTGAATGTAAAGAGTCCCGGTGTCCACTTGTATCATTAAATTGGTCAAGCATCCAAAGAAACCTTCATTTCTAATAATCTGTGACTTGGGACCAATTTCTTTTGCTGATACATCCATCACGCAGTACACAAGTCCCATCACCTTTTTATATCTAGCAAGAATAGCATCTGGATTTCTTATGCAATACCCTTGTCCAGCATTCTAGTTTTGAATGATCAAAATCTGGGTTAGATTCTATGCCAGTTCTTGTAGCACATGACATCTTGTCCAGTGTATTAGCATGTGACATCTTGTCAATTCTATTCCAAATCTATGTTGTATCTGAATTTTGTTTTTAGGCTCCTTGAGTCAGGATTCTCAGATGCCATGGTTATTCGACCAAAAACACAAGACTGGAACAAATAATAATTACTTTCTTTTCTTCAGGATCTTGTGTAACTTGAAGTTTCAATGACTAACTCTACGAGTACCTCTCCCTCCGCTTAGGAAAACCTTCCAGGTGAGGTTTTTCAACAAACTAGAAGGAAGAAGAGAAGTAATTTTATTTCACATCATACAAAACACTCAATAAAAAAATATGCTCATCTCAAACACTCCCTAAAGTTTAACACAAGGACTCCATTATGGTTGCCGCAAGTCTAACAACTAGTTGAATGTGGAGAGATATCTTGACTTTTCCACTAGACCAAAGCAGATTTATGAGGATGTCGAAGAACAACTTCTTCCTCCTAAGTTGTTTGCGAACAGAGAGGGCTTCAAGTGAACTCAATCTAAATTTCTAGTGATGATTTTTCCTCACTGTGGCAAAACCTTGTTGTTGATGAGTTTACAACTTGTCATCACTGCAACACCTTTGCTTGTGAGGCTTCTGGAAGCCTTTCACACCCACAGAGCTTCGGCTTCAAGTCACAGTCCTTAGCCATGGATAAGACAACTTAGATATTTTGCTGATGTAACCATCCTAGGATATTGTGTGTGCCTAGCGATCTCCCAGGCCAAGTCAAACTTAGATATTACAAACCCCCCCCCCCCCCGTTTCTCGTAAGTAGGGATATTCCAACAAATCCTTGGTAGACCTGAGTTGAAGCCCAGTTTAACAAAAATGCATTAAAAAGATATATCCAAGGCGGTTGAACCTGGAAATTCCTTGCAAATGTAAGAAACAAGATATTGATAATTAAGAGTCTAAAACTTTTTTTCAGGGTTTTGGATGCATTCATTTAGCATCATGCAGAAAATAACTCTCTTACTGGTAAGAACATTGTAATGGCTCTAAAAATTTTGCTTCTTTTATTTGCTTTATCTCCGAATTAATGTGCCTGAGCAATATTTCTGTACTGTCCACTTGGTGTTAAATTTGCAAGCATACTTTGCTCTGTAAGTTCTAAGTTACATCGGCCAATCTTCATTTCATAGATCTATGTTCTTTCCAGGAGTTGTAGCTTCAATTGTATTGATGATTTATAGGTGACAATTTTTATGGGATATTTGACAACTTGGAACAGTTGAAGCAATAACTAAGAATATCTGCATCTGATGTATCTGCATTTTTATGATCTTCAAGGCTGGATTTGGCTAGACCTTGCCTGAAGTATCTGCATTCTTAGGCCTATCCAAACAGCCTTGCTGAAGATTGAGAGGGTGATCAGGAGATGACATCCAGCAACCTTGAAAATTTTTGCAACTCGGCCAAATCTGCTACCAAGATTTCCAAGCGAGAGATGACTTGACAAATTTTTTGCAACTCGGCCAACTATGGGCCTCTCTCATCTCTCGCTTTAAAATCTTGGTTGATCTATGCTTTGTTACCATGCAATTGTACTTATGATTGCTGAGCTCATGTAAATACCCTTTTGTGAAGCTTATAGATAGGTATGGAATCTCAAGACAGTGGACATGTGGGTCTTGTCACCTTGTTTGCTGGTCACTATTGGAGGGAACATTTTCTCTTATTCCCTCTCTCTCTAAAATCCTTAAGCTCTCGTCCCTTAGTGCATGCCAGCTTCATTTTGAGATCCCTACCTGTCTAGTTCTATCTTCCATTCTTTTTCACCTTATTTTCCTTCTCAATTCTTTCAAACCATTTAAAGTTTAAATGGAAGAAGAGAAGATGGGTAATTAGTTGACAAAAAAAGGGTATTAAGTTATTTTGCAGCTAATGTTGAATATTGGGCAATATGTGAATCGAATCTATAGAATTACGTCTTTACTCTCTGAAATCATGACCTTTCTGTGCTTCTTTCGCAAAGATGTTTAATTACAAATTAGTTTGGCAAAAGGAAGATTCACTTATCCTTTAGAACTGAAGAACTGCATGAAAGTTGGATTGAAGTATGGATGGCATTCCTGTGTGCCTTTCTGAGAACATTCCTCTTCAGCTACGATGGTGTTCTGTCTACGATAACTACTACGTAGTGCGTTATGAGATACAGGAAGAGAAGGCTTTGCTATGATGTTAGCTACTACTTCAGCTTGTTATGAGGTGTAGGCGGAGAAGGCTTTGCTGCTACAAGCAAAGTTTCTATCTTTTGTTTTACAGCCAGGAATGCTCAGTTCTAAAGTTTTAGCTGCTAGTACCATAAAAAAAAAAAGTTTTAGCTGCTAGAGAGTGTGCCAATCGCTTCAGCCAGTTTTCCATTTTCTTTGCCTTCTGATGACTCGTATTAGCTCTTTGATTATTATATTTACGTAATTAACTTTACAGTTATTATATCCGTTGTGACCAACTGATCTAAAACTCTAAAAATTATGTGTTATCACTTAAGAATGGTTTTATGTTCCAACACATGCTCTCACACGAGTTTATTTGCTTTGCACTGTGGATTCAGTTAGAATAGGTTATATTTTAAAGCCGTATTAGAATAACTTGCAATCTATAGTTCTGATACTGCATTAAACCTCCGGTAATCTACTTAAGAACTTTGAGATTGTAGCTTACAGATCAAGATCAATGTTACATTCTAACATCCCATCATATCTACTTTGACCAGATCAATAGAATCTACTAGCCTGATTTTTTTTTCCTTCAATGTTATTTCGAACAAATTGTTTTTCTGATTTATAACTCTTTTTTTAACAGGCATTTTTCCAAGGCGAACCAGATACTAGAGAGACTGGGCCATTCTCCAATAGATTGGCAGGTCTAGATCCTGAGAACTACCCCTGCCCTTCTGACCATATGCTTCAGCCTCTCTACACATCCTGATCATGTGTACTGTTGAGAGCCTTAACTTATTCTTGTGGTTTGTGATCAGCTCAAATTATTACTAAAATGTATGATGCATGTTAGAGAAGTTACCTTTATAACTGACACCTCTTATGCTTGCATATGGCCTCTTCCAGTGACATGGGATTTTTCTCCATTAACTCAGTTTTTTTTTTTTTGTCTCTTTTGTTGAAAGGATGTTTTTGCTTTTAATGCTTGTTGCATGCTACTCAAACTCAATCAAGATTTTCATTTTTGGTCCTGTTTTTGTAAATATTGCCTTGGTTACACTTTTCAGCATTTCTGTTCATGAGTTTGGTTTTTGTGTTTTATTTTTCAGCTGTTTTGACATTTTAATTTTTTAAATTTGTTATGTAGTCTGTAAGGGGTGTTTGGTTCTGGTATTTTGATATTATGTTATGTTTTTTCGTCTAAGTGCCTGTTTGGTTCATGTCCAAATTAGGTATAACTATTTTCTTAAAAATTAAAGTAGTTTATACAATTTTCAATGTATTGATCAATTTTATTTAGAGGGCGTTTGGTTCAATGTTATCTTGACGTTATGTTATATTCTAAGGAAAGTAATTGTTTGGTTTAATGATATTTATAAATAATCTTCTATAAGATTATAAAATTATTGGTTAAAAGATGACATTTAGACATTTAGATTACATAACATAACACCAAGATAACAACGAACCAAACGCCCCCTTAATATTCTTATAATTTAGTTATCTTTATTTTTCATCATATAAATATATATATATATATATATCAAAAGAAGATTTATATTTTTTATATAAAAAAAATTGATAATGCTCAACTTGAGTTTGAATTAAACTGTAGCAGTGTCAGTTTTATGATTTTGATAAGATTATTTTTTATATATGTATTTTCTCTTTTCTAAAATTTTGTTAATCTTAAAAATTTTAGTAATTGCTATTTTCTTTTCTTTTTTAAGGTCCTATTTAGGATTAAAATAATATTAATTTAAAATAATAATAATAATAATAATAATAAATAATTTTTTTAAATAATTTTATATAAATTTTAATATAAAAAAATCTTATTTTGTTTTACATATACAATAATTTTTAATAAAAATATTAATTTTATTTATATTTTAGATTAAAATATTTAAATTTAATATTTTAGTATAGATTAAAATAAATTTATATTTTTATTAAAAATTATTAAATATGTGAAAGAAAATTATATTTTTTATATTAAAATTTATGTAAAATAATGACATATTTATTATTTATTATTATTGTTATTATTTTTTAAATCAATATCATTTTAATCCTTACCTTGGATAGGGCCTTAATATTTCATTTATGTGCACAAAATGCGAAGACCTACCTGCTCTATAAACTATACTCATTTTCAATTGTAAAATGACCAAAATTGTTATATTTATTTGGATGTCGAGGGTTGAAATATAATATTGAAATTGTAAACATCTTTTTATCTTCAGAAAATTGAAATTTATGTAGTAGATATTTGATTTAATATTATATAAATGTCATATTAGTTAAAAAATAATATATATTTAATTTGATATCAAATATAAATAATTTTATAAAAATATAAAATTATTATTCAAAAATAATATGTAAATATTTATTATTTTTAAATAATATAATACAATATTAATATAATATTGTAGCAAATGTGCTATTATATAAATATTGGAGATTAAGTCTTTATTTTATGAGAGTTTTTTCACCTATTGCAAATGTGCTCTTATATATAAGTATTTTAAAATTCATTATTAAAAGGCAATGTATTATTTTCTTGGACTAATATATATTATTTTGATAAGATGGAAGTAATAATAAATTTGTTCGTACACTTTGTGAACTAAAAGTTATTATTATTATTATGATTATTATTTGATAAAAAGGCTAAAGTTCATCTTAAAATGTGCTAAACATGTCTTTATTAAGTTGAGATGTAGAAATTTTGAGAAAGAACGAGTTTCAACTGTTATTTTATTCTCTCTTTTGACGATTATAAGCATGCGTCTATTTTGTGAGGACTTCGCTCTTTTGTTTTTCAACCATGTTTTCTGTTTTAGCAGTAATTGTTCTAGCTAATTAAATTTACAAATCGAGCAAAAGTAGAATGGGTTTAATCATCACTAAACCACTTGCTCATAGTTTTTTAGTTAGGTTAAAGTTAATCGAGTTAAATTTTATCAGATGTGTCATATTACATATTAAAATTTAATTATATTTTACATTATATATATATATATATTTTAAAATAAAAATTAATTTTATTTCACATCTCATACAAATCAAAATAATAACTAATTAATATGATATTTTTATAACTTTTAATATAATAATTTACAATATTACATATTTTATGTAATTTTAAATAAAAAATATCTTCTAAAATTAACTTTAATTTTACTAATTAAATAACTTTCTGACTTACATTAATTCTTGAAAAATTTTAAAAATAAACATATTTAAAAATTTTGTATATATATATTATTAATAATAACTGTTTAAATAATTATAATTAGTAAAATAATTTTTTTTAAAAATTTATAAAATATCGAAATATGTTATTTTTAGATAATTTGAGAATTAAACAGTAAAATAAAAAATAAAAAAATTTATTATATTATTAAAAAGAAATTGAGAAATTTATATGTAAATCTCTTAAATTTAAATCATTTAATCGTAATCAGCATTAATATATATATATAATATATATATATGTATATATTATTTTTTTTTTTTGATCAGAACCAATCATGTTATTCAGCTGATTTTGCCCTTTTTAATAAATAGCAAACTACCTTGCAGATAGGGCTATTACCGATCCGATTTTGAGCCGAATCAATACCAGCTCGAAATCGAATTGATCACATTTCGATTAACTCGAAATCAACCCGAGTTCGATTAGGTTCAACTTCGAGCCGGCTCGAGTCTATTCCAATCAACTTCGAGCTGATTTGGATTTATTTTTGAGCCGGCTCGAAAATGAATCAAATTTCAATTTTTTTTAGCCGATCTCGAGCTAGGTAAGCTCAACTCGATCCAACTCGAGATCAGCTCAGTTTATAATATATATATATATATATATTATATATATATATATATATATATATATTTTTTACATATATTATATATATGTATTTCAATTCGAGCCGATTTCAAGCTGGATCGAGCTGAGCCTACCCGGCTCAAAATCAGCTCGAAATTATTATTGAGTCAAACTTTTAACTTATTAGTCGGCTCATATAAATATAAATCGACTAAATTTTGATTCGATCTAAAATTGATCCAATTTTCGATCAATCTTCCATCCATATTAACACCCTTGCAGATCATTCTTTTCTGCTCTGGTCTGCATCCTTCTCCGTCATCCCTTGTCGAAATCGGCACTGCGCAGCTCGCCGCCGGCTTCTGCGCTGCCCCTTCACAGCAATGGTTTCTTTGGTCGATGAGAGCCTGGACGCGAACCCGCTCCTCTGGGACTTCGAATTCCCTCCTTTCGACGTTGTCGAGGCAAAGCACGTCCGTCCGGGAATCAGGGAGCTGCTCCGGAGACTCGTGAGATGTGGTTTTGAGTGCGAAGTTGGGGTTATAACGGGATTTTGGTCGCCTGGTTTTTGATGTGATTGATTTGCAGGAGGGAGATCTGGTGGAATTGGAGAGGACGGTGGGGCCAAAATGGTCTAAGCTGGTGGACCCGCTGGAGAGGATTATCGACAGGCTGCAGGTGGTGTGGGGGATTGTGAATCATCTGAAGACTGTGAAGGATTCTCCAGAACTTCGATCTGCCGTCGAAGAAGTGCAGGTTTGTCCTGTGGTTGGTTTTTTTTGTTTTTATTGTTCAAAAACTGTGTAGGGTGATGTAGAATCGAGGCCGATTAAGGTTTCATTCGAATAACTAAATGCAATAAATCGTAAAATGCGTAGATTAACTACGATGCAAGATAAAGAGAGCTTCACATAGATTAAAATTAAATTAAGCTTCAAATTAGTGTACCTCCACATCCATGAGAACATATAATTGTTTCCATACAATTTTTAGGATTCGATTTTGGATCATGTTTAAAGAACATTTGCACAAGAAAGTCTCCAGTCTTCTAGAGGAAAATATATTCGGTGGTTCTCATTAATCCACAAAATGAATAAGCATCTAAAACATTCTATGTCAAACTTAACAAAATAAACACAATACTAGTCTTCTAGATAAAGGTACATACAGATATAACCATGGAAAATACAGAACAAGATCTAAAGCATCAAATAGGGATCAGAAACATAGAGTTGGACCGATTCAAAGGGAAGAAAATAAAGATACCAATGGGGAACTCAAGCCCCATGACCCGTGATTGGTTCAACGTCCAACCCATAGGATGATTGGCGTTGTACCGACAAGGAGAACTCCACACATGGGTCAATGGCGACGGTGGCTAACCTACGATGGCGGGAGAAG
Source organism: Apostasia ramifera (assembly GCA_019297695.1). Taxonomy (NCBI): domain Eukaryota; kingdom Viridiplantae; phylum Streptophyta; class Magnoliopsida; order Asparagales; family Orchidaceae; genus Apostasia; species Apostasia ramifera. The sequence goes on from JAEMOT010002891.1 coordinate 185,744, forward strand.
TGGGAGGGAGAGTGGAGCGGTGACCACAAAGGCCTTATTTGCTGAACCCAGTTTGGAAATAACAAGGTGGATACCCTAATCTCCCATGATGCATCCTATTTATGGACAGTTTTATCTATTCTCCACCCTTGCTTTATAACTAACTAAATCTCAACCATGCTTTTTGTTCTAATTGATCTCGAGCCTCCATTCGAATTAGGATGATCTAATGAAGGGGGACAAGATGGGGGTGGGAGGCCATGGATGAAAGAAAGGGAAACCCTGGTCCAATTTTTGGCCCACAAGCTCTAACAAAAGCCCAAAGAATTTTAAAACCCAAAATTACTAAGCTGTCACCATATAGCCCATTTACATCAGTCCCTACGCTTTCCCAATGCCCATAAACGATGAGATAAACTCTCTCAGAAAAAATGAAGCATAAAATAATAAAGTTTACATTTTCTAAAATGCTATAATAAAGGAAGTGCGATAAAGTGTAAATGCAGTAACATAAAAGGAACAGGAACAAGACGATGATGCAAATCATCCCTAAGCTATGTGTGATGTCGTTAGAGTCAGTACTAAGTATGCTTTGCATTAGCTCTCTTAGAGAGCAAAAAACTTGTCTCTATCGAGTGTAGTCCGAGATGTGCCTATATAAACTTAGGATTCTAGGAGTGCAAGCACTATGATGTCGACCATGTGCTATCAGATGGAAAATGTCCCTTCTATCTAACCAAATATTTTTGTATGCCACCATAAGGCTTGGCATGGAACCACTCTTTAACTACACCCTTTGGAATCAGAGGTGTATGCTACTCCAATGGAGGTAAAGGGTTAGTCGGATTAGTGTGAGGTACAAGTAGTATATTTGAATCATCAGCCATGGAAGGTCGAGTCGTATACCCAAGTATCTATCTAGGTATGGGTGTAGAGAAGGAGGTAGAATTGTAGTGGAGGCAATAATAATGGAGCTAGGGGAGGTACTAAAGGGGAATAAATGGATGTATCGGGTGTGGAGGTACTAAATGGGAATAAATGGATGTATCGGGTGTGGGTTGATATAGGAAGTTACTAGGAACAGGCTCATAATAAATGAATCAAATCTGCTACATTGAAGATTGGACTAATGCCTATGTCCATTGGTAGGTCCAGCTCATAAGCATTCTCACTAATCTGTTTAAGTACCCTAAAAGGTCCTAGCCGCTAATTTTTTGTGGGTTCCTATAGGGAATCCCTAAGAATACCACCTCATCTCTTACTTGAAACTCTATGGACCTCTTACGTTCTTCCACATCGACTTTGATCCTATTATAATCTAGAGCTAACTTTCTTTTAATCTTTGTGTACAGCTTATGCAAATGTGATGCAAATGAGAATGCAAACTTATTAGTCCTATATGTGATTGGGAGGTCAACAAGAAGGAGAGGATTGTAGGTAGTAACAACTCAAAATGGGCTTATACTTGTGGATCGATTGACAAAGTTATTATACGTAAACTTTGCCATAAGTAGGATAAGATCTCAACCTGTCATACATTCTCCGTTTAAACATCTCAATAGATTATCTAAGCTCCAATTCACCACCTTGGTCTGACCATTCGCCTAAGGGTGGTATGCGGTTGAATATAAGAGCTTGGTACCTAATTTCTTTTAGAGGGACTTCCTAAAGTAACCCATGAACTTCACCTCTTTATTTAAAAGATCATGATTTTTGGAAGACCATGGAGTCTAACAATATTGACCACAAACAATGAAGTAATGTGAGAGGCATGTGACGATTTTGACTAAGGAATGAAGTGGACATAGAAACGGTCCACCACCACTAAAATATTGTTATGTTGTTTCAGAGTTTGGGATAAACCTAGTACGAAGTCCATGTTGAGGACCACCCAAGGGTGGTCAAGTTTTGGGAGGGGAGTATATAATCTAATGTTCTGCTTACCTCCCTTGGCCATTTGACACATGCAATGTCAAGCTACAACTTTAGCCACATACTTCTAAAGTCTAGACCTATAATATTTGTCACTAACTAAAGTAAACGTCTTGTTCCTACCAAAATGACTAACACCTCCATTAGCATGCAGCTCCTGAAAGGGAAACTCGTGTAGGGACGAGTCAGGAATACAAAACCTGGGACCCCTAAAAACAAATAACCCCCTTAGGTCAAATATTCTAAATCAAACTGAGAGAGAGTACCCTAAGCAATCTGGCGTTAGTGGTTTTGAAGCAATTGTTTAAAGTTAATTATTCTCTAATAAGTTGGTTTAGTGATCTAATTATGGGGTTATTATATTTCTATCATTTGTGATCAAGATTGATTACTCGATGAGATTAATCATGGATTAAGTTTGGATAAATTCAAGGATTGTTGGAGAACTTGAAGTTTGAAGCCTGTGTTTTTTTATTATATTTTAAAAATCTTTTGTTATCCTATTCATTGATTGAACCTGTGTTTTAAGTGAAGGATAAATAACAGATGATTTCTAAGATAATGTGACACCCGTGACCGAAGAAGGCGGGGAGTGATCGCCGGGTGATGCGGCTCCTGGCAGGCTTCTAAGCCGAATAATGAGTAGTGAGAGTGATACAAGAATGAATCGTCTCACATTGAAAAGGGAGGGAGATCATGAGCTGTATAAGTAGATAACATGATCTCAAATGGTAAAGGCACTTTTTTGGTGCAAAACTGTGAGGCTAATAATGGAAAACTCCATAGTTAAGTTTGCTTGGGCTGAATCAGCCTTTTCCACCACAGGAAGAATAATAGGAGACCAAAGAAGTAGTTTGTCTCCTGTAACCCTTTGCATGCTTACTTGTCTATAGGATTGGTTTGCTGTTGAGTCACAAAATCAACAGTATAATTTCGTGGATGAATTTAAGGATAACAATTCAGAAGAAGATGAAGAGTACTCGAGAGGAATTCTTTGTAATAACTACGAATAATTTTTTTTGTAATGTAAAATATTTGTACGAATTGTAATTATTATTTTTAAATATTTTCGTTAATATTAATGTCACATTTTTTAGAATTTTTTATCTTAATTTTTTCTAAAATATTACAAAATATATATTTTTTATATTTTTAAATTAATTTACCCGATTGACCCGACCCAACCCAAATATATGGATCCGGACCGGACTCGGACCGGATCCAAGCTAAGCAAACCGGTTCCGGACCGGATCCAGAACCGGTTGGAACCGGACCGTGGTCCGGTCCGGTAACTAGGGCTAGTAGCAAGGCTCCAACTCTAGACCTCTCATTGTGACACCATGTTGGAATTCCTATACCCAGTTGACCTAAATGCTTAAGCTTCCAGGCAATGACTCAATGATAATTTTATATTCCTATAACAGTTATTTTCAGTTGCATTTTTTTCTTCGTATTTTTTTGTTTCCTAATTGTTTGATCATGCTTAACCCTACTTCCTTTTCTTCTTTACCGTTCTTTCTATGCACAGCCTGATAAAGTTAAATTCCAACTTAGATTGGGACAAAGTAAGCCTATATATGATGCATTCAAGGGGATTCAGGATTCTTCATCATGGTCATCACTCTCTGATGCTCGTAAACGTATTGTGGCAGGTAATACCAAGTGCCCTTTGATGTAATGTAATGCTTGACCATGTATATCTCATTAGATCATTTTCTCGTTAGATCATTTTCAATGTGTTGCAGTGTGTCTTGTGTGGTTGTTGATTTTTAACACAGCACCTTTATTGGAACCTTCCTTTCAGAAGATTTGTGATTTCCAAACTTTCCTAATTTTTTTTCCCATCATCCCCTTTTATAACACTACTAGTAGAATTGCCTTCAAAACAAACATTCATGTATTCCTAAAATGACTCGTGTCCACAGTACATTTTACTTTTAGTAAAATTATCTTTTCAAGTTCTACAAAAAAAAAAATCCTTTCAAGTTTACTTGATGATCATGAATGAAATGAACTACACTATTAAAAAAAAAGTGAAATGAACTACAGTAAACATTCCTATCTACGTATTCATTGAATGGTAATTAATTTCTGCATCTCATTTATTAACTCTGTTGTATACAGGTTGTGGGTAGCTTCACGTTGCTATAATCCATATTTATAGAATAAGTGGCACACCTTAAAATGTTAATTAGTAAAGCCATTCAAGTTAATGCATGTGACCTTGTATAATTTGTTTGAATTGCTTTCTTTGTTTATTTTCTGGTACCCTGTTGGTGCAAACTTTCATGTAGTTGGAGTTGATTGTCAAAAGTATAACCTAATGCTAGATAAAACTATAGACAATGAACATGCAGTCTACATAGAAATTCTCTATTGACATAGGATGGGAGGGATAAATGGGTGTAATTCAGACTCTGAAAATCTTTACGAAGAAGCAAAATCAACTCAAAAATCAAATATAGTATTATCAAAAAACAATCATATGCTAAGAAGCATGTCAATTCGACCATCACAAGTGCTACATTATCAAATTTTTAATCAAGAACATTGAAATTATTCCAAATATTTGTTAATGAACGAATTTTTAATTATGGAACATACCTAGCAAAACATCTCTTCTTAGAACCAATTATTATGTAATTGTTGCAACATATGCTCCTAATACAACAACAACAACAACAACAACAACAACAACAACCAAGCCTTAATCCCACTAGGTGGGGCTACATGAATCCTTTGTTTCCATTGCGCTCTATCAGTTACCAAATTCTTATCTAGGTTTAGGTAACTAAGATCACTCCTTATAGTTTCTTGCCATGTCTTTTTTGGTCTCCCTCTTCCTCTTTGTACATGGGCAAAATCCAATAACTCAATTTTTCTAACTGGAGCTTCAATCGGCCTACGATTTAGATGTCCAAACCATCTAAGCTGACTTTCTCTAAGTTTATCCTCAATTGGTGCAACACCAACTTTCTTTCGGATATACTCATTTCTCATTCTATCCTTTCGTGTATATCCACACATCCACCTTAACATCCTCATTTCTGCAACATTTATTTTATTTGTATGTTTCCTCTTTGCAGGCCAGCATTCAGTACCATATATCATCGCTGGTCTTACTACAGTTTTATAATTACCCTTGATTTTGGATGAGATTTTTCTATCGCACAACACACCAGAAGCATTTCTCCATTTTACCCATCCTGCTTGAATTCTGCTAATAACGTCATTATCTATTTCGCCATCATTTTGTATAATTGATCCAAGGTATCTAAAGCGCTCACTCTTCTTGACAATTTGATCATCAATTGTCACATCTCCTATATAAGTATTTCTTTTTTGACTAAATGTGCACTCCATATATTCAGTTTTTGATCTACGGAGATAAAAATCTTTAGATTCTAGAGCATTCCTCCAAAGCTCTAGTTTCGCTTTAGCTCCCTCTTTAGTTTTCTCAATAAGGACAATATCATCTGCGAAGAGCATACACCAAGGCACTTCATCTTGAATATGTCCAGTCATGACTTTCATAATCAAAGCAAAAAGATACGGACTTAAAGCCGAGCCTTGGTGTAATCCAACTGTAATAGGAAAATCCTTAGTCAAACCTCCTTGTGTCTGAACAGAGGTAACAGCTCCTTCATACATGTCTTTAATAACTTGAATATAAGCAGTGCAAATCTCTTTCTTTTCTAAAACTCTCCAAAGTACTTCTCTTGAGACTTTATCATAAGTTTTTTCCAAATCAATAAAAACTAAATGTAGGTTTTCCTTTCTCTCCTTAAATTTCTCCATTAAACTTCTTAATAAAAGAAAAAAATTCTTCGAACTAAATTTAATCATCAGCATTAAGTCTGACTACAGCTTTATTCACTCAGACAGGTCTTGCTATGATAGGGACAAATTTTTAATATTAGTAGTAAACAATTACTAGCAAGTCTTTATTTCCTTTAGACCTTGTTTCTTGATTGGTACGTATGAAACCAGATTTGCTACTTAGTGACTACTCTTGCCCATGATAATATTGATGTAAGCATACTCTTGTGAGCTTAAGTTACATTTTTGATGCACTCTCTTTAACCGAGTTCTCTTAAATATTTGCTTGTATTATTTGTTTTATATTTCCTATTTAAGGACGTTTCTTACTAAAATTAGCACGAGTAGCTTATTATTATGCCATAGTACTTCACATTCCCTCATGTCGTACTTGTAATAAGCTTGTTCAACTTTCATATCCTCTTTTGAAGTAAAGGGAAGATAGTGGAGGTTAATAGCATGGTGTTTACGTAGATCATATTCAAACATAACATTTCTGATTAATCACTTGGAACATGTCCTAAAAAATTAGGGTTTTCTGTTGCCACTGTGTTTTTCTTTCCACTTGGCAAAGGAAGCCCTTTGTTAACTTTAGTGGATCCTTCTAGACTAGCAATTAATTGTTCATCTCACTGGATGCTGGGGAAGGTTCTTGATTGTAGACTTGGAAATTGAGATTACCATGTTATGAGTTCTGATGTGGATAAGAACCTTGTTAGCATTCACGCTTTACTTCATTCATGAAATCTAATCAGGTACTGAGTCATTGTTGGTTGAGTATGACTTGTAATAGATTTCTGTGATTAGATATCCAGCAGGTGGTATGTTCCATTCTCCTTATTTGCACGTATTGTCATTAATGGTACGTACATATACAGGGTTAGTGTGAATGCTAGTAGAACGAGATTTTAGTATTATGTTATTGGAGTAGGTTGCATGTACCTTACTGAAGGTACTAATATACCGTTCTTGTTTGTGTGTTCACATATGCAGATATACAAAATCATCTGTCAATTTACAATGCATTGTGATGTATCTTTTCTGAATTTAATTTCCCTTTTCAGCTCAGATTAAGGAAGCTGTTCTTAATGGTGTTGCACTTGAAGATGAACAAAGAGAGAAATTTAACAAAATTGAACAGGTGCATCCCTATGTCATCCCCTTGTTCTATTTGTTCCAAGTCTCTGAGGGAAAGAATAAATCTCCACCCTCTCCACCTAAAGGATATATATATATATATAATATGGGTTTTGTACAATGTACATATGGGTCCCTCTAAATATTTCATAATCATATTTGGGTTCTAAATATTCCCCCTCAAGTTGGTATATAAATATCACAAAGCCCTAACTTTAAACTATGCGAGCTCCTCTCAAAGATTTGGTTAACAAATTTGTTAATTAATCATTGGAGCTAATAAAAGAAATAATGACATCCTTATTAGACTTTCTCTCTGACAAAGTGATGATCAATCTTTACTATGTTTTTTCTCTCATGAAAGACATGGCTGAGGGAGATGTTCATAGTAGCTTGATTGCCACAGTATAACTTTATAGGCTCGGATTGAGTAAACCTAGATTTATGTATCAACTGCTTAATCCATGCAAGCTCAAAGGTCTCAATTGCTATTGCCATGTACTTTACCTCAACACTAGATCTTTCTGCCACATTCTACTTCTTACACTTCGAAGATATTAGATTTCTTTCTAGTGGGATAGAGTAGCTTGATACAGGTACCCAAATGCCATAGTCACGATATAAAAATTCTTTTACAGTACTGCCTTAAAATATTTGAGAATCCTTAAAGCTGCATTCTAATGATTGTCACAGGGGAACTCAACAAATTGAGTGATTACACTTACAACTAATGAAATATCATATCTGGTTACTGTAAGATAATTAAGTTTGCAACTAATCTATAATATCATCATGGATCAAGCATCAAGGTTTGACATTACGAACCATAGGAGTGTCAAATGGTTTAGTGCCAACATATCAGCCTCGTCGAGCCTGTCGATGACTTTCCATGTTTATGTCTTTTGTTGAGCGGGACTAAATCTTTGATTTGAAACTATTGATGTAAGTGGTCTTTTGGTTTAAATATCTCATCATTGTCATCCTCTATGATAATATTGGTATCCACATAGACAATAAAAAAATTTGCCTTTTTTGACTGTTGATTAACACTCGAGACTTAGGCCCTGTTTGGCGCGAGGACCAAAACAGGACCAAAATGGTACTAATTTAAAAAATAAAAATAATAATAATAAATAAATATTTTAAATCATTTTACACAAATTCAAATATAAAAAATATTATTTTACTTTATATACTCAACAATTTATACTCAACAATTTAAAATAAAAATATCAACTTTATTTCTCATTCTAGACCAAAATATTCAAATCGAGTATTTTGATCTAAGATGTGAAATAAAGTTTATATTTTTATTAAAAATTATTGAGTATGTGAAGTAAAATATTATTTTTTACATTAAAATTTGTGTAGAATAATTAAAATAATTTATTTATTATTATTATTGTTATTTTTTAAACTAGTACTATTTTGGTCCTCGCGCCAAACAGGGCTTTAAGGTTAGAAAAAAATGAATCATCTTTTGTAGATTCTGTAGATAAGGGTGCCCAAGATGATTGTGAATCTGCATTGGAACAGTATTAGTCAATTATCTCTGTACTTAGTGAAGCCTGAATTCAAACAAAATCAGTGATAAAGGTTACAAAGTAGTTTAAGAATTTTCTATGTTAGCTAATAGATAACAAACTCAAGGGGAACTGAAGCAAATAAAAGATAGAAGATAATGATAACATGGAAGTAGGAGCAACACTCCCAGTTCCTTTTACTAGTGATATAAATTCATTAATAAGTGGAATGGTGGTATGTAGGGAGGTTTTTTGTTGTATGTAAAAAAGGAGATGCTACCAAACATATGCTTAAGGGCGCTGAGTCAAAAATCCAAGAACTATAACTAGCAATGTGGGAGAGGCAGAATGTGGATTTGCTCCTTTGAGTCAAGGCGGTTACAGATTGAGAGGTGCCTTTCTAAGAAGCCTGCAACTAAAGTAGTTTATAGTATTCTTTAGCAGGAAAAGAGATAGTAGGTTTGACACTAGAGGGGTGGATGCCAAGAAGTCCCTCTTGTGTAGGAAGTCTAGACTGCAAGACATTAGTTGTGTGTCTGGGATGTTCATCTGCGAAATAACATATTTCCTTCACATGTCCCATCATTTCACAATGTATGCTTGAGGCATCCAGCTCGACTGCATTCTCTACACTTGCTACATCCATCATTTACTTGAGAAGATGGATGTTAGGAGACTGCAGTGCAGAAACTTTGCATTAACTGATGTTACGGGAGGCAAAATCAACTCTATCCTCAATCCAAGCGAGAACATGTTATAGGGGCACAAGAAGAGGGAACCATGTAATAAAGGGATCTTATAATCCTTGTCCATTTGATCTGTTGCTAGTGCTTTCAGGTTATATGAAGAGGAAAATCCTTTACCTGCAGTAGAACACATGAATCGATAACAAATGAATTTATGAACGGCACACCTTTAGCACCATATTCTCAGTACAATATCATTCCAGAAAATCCCCAAACTTCTTTTATGTGGCATTCATTTAATAAACCCAATGCAGGAGGAACTAAAAGGCTTGAGCTCCTTTATCTCACTTGCAGATAATGGATGCTCCAATAATTTTCTAGGGTTTTCATTTAAGGTTTGGAGCCAATACGTTACCACTAGGCGAACCATGTGCAATCATTGTGACCAAAGCTTTGTGGCCTCCTTCAGTTCCATCTTCCTAGATTGTAAGCAGATTGATAAAGAGAGAGAGAGATTTCACCCGTGAAGTTGAAGATGGAGATACAGAAATGCACGAAAGACAGATGAAGAGGGAAGATTAGCGAGTTTGGGTTTTTCACGGATGCTCTGATATGTTGTTCCAAGTCAGTAAGAGAAATGATAAATCTTCATGGCCCTTTCCACCTAAAGGAGACACACGCACACAATATGTACAATTTACATATTGAAAGTTAAGATTATTTCATAAGCACATTTAGGTTCTCAACACCACTGATGCCTTTCCAATTTCACCCTCATGTTCATGCCAAACAATCGTTAGACTTACCATACAACTTGTACTGTAATAGGACTACTTCTATGATTGACTAGGTTTCCCACCTTTCCTTTTTGTGTGTGTGTGTGTGTGTGTGGCTTGAGTGTCATCATTCAGCTGATGTAGCTTAGTTGGGCAATGTGGTTTGTAACTCATTGTGCATAGTTTTTCAAAATTCATGAGATTCAGAGCACAAACAAGAAAGGATGGAGGATCCCATATATGCTTCTTAGTTCTTCATTGATTTAAATGTAAGCTGTACAGTTCATGTTCAAGGATGGAGGTGGCTATAAGTGGTGGTTGAACAAGAATGTTGGTAGATTGCTAAAGGTTGAGCTGGGAAGAAGTTCGTGATTGAAGGTTGAGATGGGCAGAGTGTTTGGTTAGAGATGGGAGTTTGTGAATGTGTTGAAAGAGCTAAGATCTTGATCTGTACGATTTGCTAGTATGTGGCATAAAAACTTTTTATGTAGTGCATATATGTTAATGCAGTTGATTGATTGTGTCAGAAGTCTGATCAGATTACCCTATAATCAATTTTAAGGTTGAGGCATGAGTTAATGTATTCATAGATCAACTTATTAGGTGTGATCATGTTTTCAATAGTTCTTTACATTTTTCCCCGGTTATCATCCTTTTTCATTATCTTTTAAAAGGTTTGAACAAATTTTGAGATCTCTCTTCTTTTATCCATCTTTTAGCTAGTACTTTATAGTATTGCTTTGAACCAGTTTTGAGATATCTCTTGTTTAATCCTTTTGAAAATTGGTAAATTTCTTTCAGCCATTACTTTATAGTATTAGAGTTTTTTTTTAATAAAAATTTTTATTGAAGGGATCCTTTTTAATTTAAATTTATAGGATCCTATTTTTGTATCAGTGCCATGTTGATATAATTTTATTTTTTGAACTTTTTTTTCTCTGATTTAAGGTTACGATTATTGTAGCATAAATGATTGGTTAATGCATTAAATGTTCCTTCTCATAGTTTAGTAGTTTTCTTCACTGGTTGATGCATGTGTAAGTAGAATTCACATTGTCAAACCTGAATAATTCGAGGCTAATGATAATGATTAGTTTATATCTTGTCAGCATTATATGGATTGGATTGCTAATCATTTTATGTAATCCATACTTATGAGATAAGTTCCTAATATCCAAAACACTTTTAAACATAAAGATATGCCTTTTTTATTTGTTTAATAGTTGACCTCAACATTTCTTTTCAATAATTTGCTTCTAGCGATGAGCTGTTATTGCCAAGTCTTCTCATGAATTGTTTACAGGAACTTGAGAAATTATCCCAAAAGTTTAGTGAAAATGTCTTGGATGCAACCAAGAAGTTTGAAAAGTTAATCACAGATAAGAAGGAACTTTTAGGATTGCCCCCTACAGCGCTTGGTTTGTTTGCAAAGACAGCTCGATCTAAGGTATTGGTTATATGAAGTTCAATGAGAAATGATTTATATATGGCAGTTCCAGAATCCTTTGTGTAATTTTATATTTTGTTTGATAAAAAAAATTGTAGTTAATCATCCCAGATTTTCAGTGTAAATTTTGATGGCTGTTATGATGGAACGACAGGGTCATGAAAATTCTTCCGCTGAAAATGGGCCTTGGATTGTGACGTTAGACCATCCTAGCTTTACTTCTGTGATGCAGCATGCTCAAAATCGAGCTCTGCGTGAAGAAGTCTATCGTGCGCATGTCACTCTTGCTTCTGCTGAAGGCTTGGATAATACTCCAATTATTGATCAAATACTAAAATTGAGGTCGGAGAAGGCTAAACTTCTTGGTTATAATAACTATGCTGAGGTATGATATTTTTTCTATTTCTTTGAACTTTTGGGAGCAGATTTCTTATTGGGTTTAAGATGAAGTGAAATTGCTACCTTCGATGAACTAGTTTATTTTCTTACTCTTGTTTAGTTGGCACCATTATCATTTTGTAGTGTTTTTGGAAGTGGTTTGACTTATTTGTTAGATGTGGTTATATTGAGTTTAGTTCAACCACTACTATAGTTCTTGGTTTAAATTTCTTGAAGAGTGATGCTGACTTTTGAGTTGAGTTTATGCAACTCTATATGCCCAATTCAAGTGAAACTTTTTTGGTCTGTTCTGAATGTTAGGCCATTTTTTCCCTTTTGTCTTTCTTCATATCCTTAGGTAAGCATGGCAATGAAGATGGCTACAGTAGAATCAGCTGAAGATCTAATTGAAAAACTACGGAATGCATCATGGAATGCTGCAGTTCAAGGTAACATAATTTGTAACTTATTTAACCCCCCACCCCTCTTCCTCCTCCCCATGTTGAGCCAGAATCGTTGGATTGATTGTTAGCTGTCCATTTGGATCAGCATTATGGCCTTTGCAATTTATTGTAATAACTTTTAAACCATTAACTTTTAGATAGATGCTATGTATCTTACTTCCATTATCACTTAGAAAGAAGTTGTGGAATAGTCATTTTAGGGAGGAAACAATCATTACAGGTCCGGGGAAAAAGTTATAGAAGGCAGCTGATATTTCATGATCAAGTAGCATACTTTAGGTTGAAGAGGCCGCTGTTATATTTTCCCTCATAGTTTGCACATGGTATTAGATATCAGTTCTAACCCTAGATCTATATAGCAGACCTATTTCGTCATGCTCTTTGTCGTGCTGCTCTGCCTGGGTCTTTGTTTTCATCTTTGGTTTGTTGATCACTACAAGCATGACTTTCGTGTTCTTTCAGTTCTTCATCGTATTTAATCTTTTCATGTTGGTTCCTCTGCTTTTCACCAATCTGTTGCCAACTCGTTTACTCTGTTATTTCTGAAATTTTATTAGGTTCGATCGGCCGAACTTCGGCCAGCCAATAATTGGGTGCCACGTTGGCAATGGGTCCCACTAGTGCTGACGTGGCGGCCCTTATTGGCTGGTTGAATGGTTCGGCCCGCAGAACCCAATAATCGGTCATGCTTCCTCTTGTCACCATGGTTTTTCTCTATCCTGTGTTTCAGATCTGCTCAACTCCTCTCTCTTTTTGCCGTTATTTTTGTCACGACTCCAACCTAGCACCTAAGCCCAACGCAACAAATCAAGTAGTCACAATGGCTCAGACCGAGTGGTGTAATAAAGAAAATCACTATGTTAACATAATCTAGACATAGAATAAGTGGATAAACAGAATTTAAGATAAACAACTAATCAAGATATTTTCAAAAACAAAAGTTATCACATAATTATCAAGTCCACGTTGTTTAACCACAATAGTAATAAATTCCAAGTCCAAGTTATACAATACTGGAGAGTTTCTAAAAGTTAATATATCATAAGTTTTTAAAGTACAAAAGAGTAATGATTGTAATAAAGAAAACTACAACTTAACACTCTCTATTCGCCTGTTCTTCCTTTCCCCTTATCCTCTGGTGTAGTAGTATTTGCCAAATAGGTATCAACTATTCGAACCCGGACTGAGTAGATACTAGCATTAATAAGCTATATAAACTATTGCAAGCAGGCATGTGATCTCAGTTTTCTCACAAATAATATTAATAAAGAGTAACTAGAGCAAATATAAGCATTATAATATAATGTATATGAATGCAAACTTAAAATTATGAATCAAGTTCCATTTAGTTATTAATCATTTTTACATAATCGGATTCAGTTTCTTGGTTTATGCCTAAATTATCTTTTTTTCACTATCAGTCATAGGCCTCAGTGGCAAGTTAGTTATAAATAGCCCTCAACGGTAGGTTGGGGATCGTCACTCCTGAAGCTCGAGCTAAAATAGGGCTGTAAACGCAACAAGAATTCTTTTTTAATATCCTTTATTGCACTTTAAAATCATGTATAATTTATTTTAATCTGGTTAGTGAATTAAGTTTTGTAGCCCATACACTACCTATACTTGAACTCGCAACTGTTATACAAGCTCAAACACTTGTGCTTCTCATTCCAACTTAATAGGTATAGCAGAATGTAATAATTCATTAACTTGAAAATCATATAACATAAATCTATTCTAAGGATTCCATTAATGTCATCACCAGGAATGATCAAAGGAATGCAAATAGAGTAAGACAGCAATTTGGTTAATTTTTTCAGGTTTTCTGCTGCAGGGAAATTGGTCACAAGCTATGTTCACTTGATATATATATATATATATATATATATATAT
>JAEMOT010002891.1:200265-239141 GCA_019297695.1 Apostasia ramifera
ATATATATATATATATATATATATATATATAAATTATGACTACAATAATATTACCAAACATAACACACACACACACACACACATGAATAGAAGTCAATCTCTTCAAATAAAAGACAGAAATAATGTAATTTGTCTGGGCACCAATTGTGAGCATGAACATCATAAGTCAAGCAAACCAATGGCAATTTAACATCCTATCTTGCAGCCGTACTACTAACAAGGGAACATTTAAGAGTGTGTGAATCAGATTTGTCCCATAAAAGCAAGCTTATAATTATAGCTCAATTTAGGAGATTATATATAACAAAACTTATAATAAGTACAAACACCAACATTAATTTACTGCTTACATTTTATGTCTAGTATCAAATCAAAGTAACCAAGAAATTGAACCATGGCTGAACATCTCAATTACTTGGGTATTGAGTTCTATCATGACCCAAATAACCAAATTGCTATTCAAAATTCCAACATGCGAGTACATCTTCAAAGGAAAAAATCAAGCATTCAAGAGAGGTGTAATCACATCCAATCCATACATGCATGCCTTTGGTTATGACTTAGAAGGTTATACACTAAATTTAATATTTATACTACTTGCTAGCCACTATGCCGATCGGTATTAGCCATGCAAGTGAAAATTCTAGCTAGTTCTCTCCTTCGCCAAGGGTTCTAATGCTAGAAAAGCTTCTAGCAGTGCAGGTTGTAGCTTTCAAGTTGCAGAATACACCAGGAAGGAAAAAAATGGAGATTTGAGCTAGATCCCACTTTCACTCACACTCTCTCTCCTAAGTTTCACGAAAGCAAAAGAGAGGAAATGGAGATGTGTGACTTATTTTCCCTCTAATTCCAGTAATTTCTAACTCACTCTTAACATCAGAACACTTGGTCTCTTTCATGGAACACTTCTCTTTTATGCTTACATGGAAGCCAAGTGTTGGACAAGAGGAGTGCTAATTGTCTAGCACTTAGATTTGGTTTTGGGTTGGATTAACTAGATGAAAAATGGGCAACTTAGTGGGCTTTTGCTTAGTTTTTACTCAGCTCTTGGGCTTGGGCCTTAAGCAGCAATTATGATTCCTTTCCAAGGCTTCCTTTACAGGGCAGGACTGTAAACCAAAAATGCAAATTTGGATTGCAAACCAAAAATGCAAATTTCAAATTCAGATTTTCAATATGGTTCCTTCAATCCAAAGTTTCTAAATTTGTGCATGGAAACAAAATTATTCATATTGTGATATGCTTGAAAATTTTAATCTAGTTCACAAGAACAGCATAAATAAGAAATTAACTCGACACAACAAAAGTAAAATACCTGGATGTTACTTTTTTCTCTTCCTTTTGCTTTGTTTGTCTGCTCAGCTCTCCGCATCATGCCGTTGTTCCCACTCCCATTGCACAACCGCAATCAATTTGGAGATCAATGAACACGTGACGCTCCCCCCCCCTTCTTCTCATCCGTTGAATCTATCGTTTGTTCATCGAAAGTTCCTTTAAACCTATAGAGGTATCTTCAATCCAACATGCCTTTGACCACTTCTTTGGTGATGTCTTCACTTATTTCTTCAATCCAACATGCCTTTGACCACTTCTTTGGCAATGTCTTCACTTATTTCTAGTGTTGTTGTGTTTAGGACCTATGATCACCATGAAAAACTTGAATGGGAAAGAACTATGCTTTGTGGGCTGTATCAATAAGGCCCCGTTTGTCTAGGAGTTTAAAATTAACCTGGTTTAATTTTAACCAGGCATATCGCATCACACATAAAATTTAATATTAAAAATTAACTTTATTTCACATCCTACACATATTACTAAAATAATAACTAACTTATATCACATCCCTCACATATCCCAACATAATAACTAATTTTATTTCACATCATTCACAACTTTTAATAAAAAAATATCTCTATCCAAATTTAATTTTAACCTTCTTAAATTTAACCTTACAAACAAACACACCCTTAAAAGTTAGGTTCATGGGTCAAGACAAAGTATTTGACCAAGAATTATTAGACATATTGGAGGCTGATAAGACATCTTGATGGAAGGTTGATCTGAAAAAATAAACTTATTTCACATCCTATAAAAACTTCAAAAAGGAAATGAACTTTATTTTCACATTTTTCATAAATCCAAATATTTTTTTTGATAGAAAGTAAATCCCAACATTAGATTAATTTTATTTCACATAATGCACAAATGCAAACAGAACTTATCTTTGTTACCCAAAATACTACTACTTACAAAACAAGGATTCACGAAGGGCAAGGAGTGGTGGGGAGACTTGACAGCATGCTTGCAATCCATTCTATATTTATCTGATGCTGATTGAAGAATTAAATATTGTTGATTTGACATGATGAGTTTGATGAAGATTTGATTTGATAAAGATTTTGAGTTGATTTGGGAAATATGAAAATTCATCATATTTAATTGAGTCTATATTTTCTTTAGTTATCTGATGCTGCATGAAAGCGATGAACGTAACACATACTAAATGACTTAGATATGTAAACTAAATTACTCTATTCGATGAACCTGCAATATTAGAGGATAGAAGACTAATTAACTATAATTATGCGACTATCGAGTCACATAGCATTTCATGGGCACACTAGTTTATCAACAGTAGTCTAAGTAAATAGGAAAACAAGTGCAAATTGATAAGAACTTATCAAATTTTAAAGGAGATTATCAATTATACATAAGAACAACTCAAGCATAGGCATAACTCCAAGGTTCTGTCAGGGCTTAAGCATATGAATTCAGTGAAGAAATTCTAGGTTTCAATAAGATAATGATGCATAAGATGAATTTGTTCAATAAGAGCAGTAGAGTATGGTAATATCAACATATCATATTCAGCAAAGTGGCAGGATTAGAGCTCAGAGAACTCAAAATTAGCATAGCAGATGGAAATAAAACATGTCAATGTTCACTAAACTGGAAAGAAAATCTGAGGAAGGAGTGGTAACTTCTGCTGTAGCAAGAATGGAAGGCTGCAGGAACTCCAAACAGGTCAGCTCGCTCAGATTGCGTTCATCCTCCCTGTTGGTTGTCTCCAAGCTGCTGAATACAGAGCTGGAGGGAAGGACTGCAAGCTTGTAGGTGAAGGTCAGTCAAAACCAGAAAGCTTTGGCTTCTTTCGATGGCCTACCCGAGCAAAATGCACAGATCACAGAAGATGGAACATGGAAAACCACAGCCTGTAGCAGATTCAGTGAAACTGAGAAGATGGAGCTCAGCCATTTCCAGCATGGTGTAGTTCTAGAATCTGGATACATTGAGAAGAATGCCCTACTCGCTGCTACTGGTGCTGCTGGATTCGCAGGCAGCAATAGCACCAGCGAATAAGAAAGGGCTGGAATCCAGCCGACGCATGGCAGGAGAAGTCCAGCTGTTGGAATCTACCCCCTTACAGAATTGTAGCTCACACCCAAGGTATAGATTCTATCCACCTTGCGGTCTGGGGGGCGATCGTAGTATTTTCAACTACTTGTGATGCTGTGAAAAATATTCCAGGTGAGGATGCAAGAGGCCCATTGGGGTAGTCCGTTATGTAGGTCTAAATCGTGCAGCCTGCAATGCTTTTTTCTACAACTTCTGTTCAGGTTGCAAAAGCAGCCATCTCTATCAGCAGAATTTGCCCACCAAGTGTTTGACAGAATGCCACAGTCAGTATTTTCTAGAATTCTGGATTGTCCAGCAAGCAGAATAGCCTCTAGCTGCTTCAGACAAGTCAAAACCAGCAGGTTGAAGAGTCAGCTAAGCAGAGATTAGAGGCTATAATCAGCAAACAGAATGAAAATTTTCTATAGAAACAGTCTAGAAGTGACAGTATTCCACCATAGCAGCAGCTTCATCATATTCTTGCAGCTAACTCTGCTTGGACTCGCAAGGAGTATGTCAGTTTTGGGGACATAGATCTCTCAAACTCAGCTCACATCCAAGGAGTGATTTAGCTTGACCAAGGTTCGTTTCCTACATGCAAGCCAAGCTGGCCTCTGCATTAGTCGGCAAACTATTTGGGAGAAGGCTACCATTTTAGTTTCTCAGCCGAGCTCCATAAAAGATGGGGGAACTATGATGGCTTCAAAGTCCTTGATGCAGACAAAGACAGCTTCATCTGTCAATTTAAAAATGATGCGGATAGAGATGTAGTCATTCGAAGTGGGCCATGGACGGTGGCGAGACAAATTCTAGGACTTGATGTTTGGTCCTTAGATTTTGACCCCTCCTCCTGGTGGGTGCCTTGACACCGTTTTGGATAAGAATGCCAGAACTCTTCCTCTATTGTTAGGGGAAGGAGAATCTAGCCAGAATCGCTTTGGAGATTGGTGTCCCATTGTGGCTTGATCTCGTCACCACCAATATGGAGAAGATAGCTTTTACTAGAGTTTGTGTTATGGTCAACCTGACCAAACCCCTCAAACCAAGAGTTTGGATCAATGGGTCGAAAGTCATTTTTTCAAAGAGTTGAGTATGAAGGCATTACAGTTATCTGTTTCAAATGTGATGTTGTTGGCTATAGGGATAATAATTGCTCCCTTCTTGCCTTGACAACACAAGTTAATGCAACCATCAACCCCTCCCCGACTTACTCTGATGATGTGATGGACACTAGTGTTGGTAATGCAACCTCCTTTGAGAATAACTGCAGCCCTTCTAATTATGATCCAACCCCCCGTGATGGCCAACACTCGCATAGCGAACCCATCCATTGGGAGTTTGCGAAGAAGGAATCAGTTGGACCATGGATGCTTGTAACCAATAGACGCAAAAAGCTGCATAGTATGGCTAGACAGCAACCTAAGCAGGCTGCAAGCAGCAGTCTGAGTAAGCCAAAACCAGCAAACCCGCTGAAACCAACAAGGAAGCAGTAGTGAAATGCAACCCAGCAATTCAGAATCATGAGAGCAAAATATAGGGACAAAACCTTCACAGAACAGCTATCTGAATAACACAAAAATGCAGAACAACGTAGAACCACAGCAAACTGAAGCAACTAAGCAGCATAGAGCATGGGACAACAAGCTGCAGCGCAAGGGCTGCTACAAAGCAAGCAACAGGGTAATGCAGAATTACAGAATAGTGCAGATTTTCAGGACTGCAGTGCGCAGAATGTGGCATTGGCTATAGCCATTGAAAAATAGCAGCAGGAAGAAACCAACAGCCAAATCCCAGCCAACCCTCTTGAGGTAGAAGCCAAAGAGTGTACAACCCTTATTGTCTAGCGCAACAACCTCTTTGTTGTCCTTGATCTGAGCATGGAGGAAGGAGATATCCAGCCCCTTAAAAATCCTCCCATTCTCCCCTCTATTGTCAACAAGAAAAAGCCAAAATCCCTCTTGCAAAAATTTCTTTCCGGCAATGCCAACAATTGTGAGGTTAGGGACAAAATCTCAAAGAAACATTAGGAGAGGGAACTAGCAATCCTTAGGGTCTAATAACTCTAGCAAGTGAAGGCAAATTATACAAAAGAAGGGAGATCCGAAGCGATGATAAGGAGGGTGGCAACCTCCTCCCCACCCCTAACCCCTCCCCCTCCCCCTCAATGATTAAAGCAATCTTTGGAATTGCCACGGAGTTAAAAAGTCGGCTTCTGCAACCACCTACAGGCTTTAGTCAGGGAGCAGTTGCCAATAGTGATCTGCTTTTTGGAAATCAAGATACAATTTTTCTCCAGAAGGGAAGTAGATAAACTCGTGGGGCAATATTGAGATTTTCATGTGGAGTCGTCAGTGAGTAAATCGAGAGGCGTTATTGTATGTTGGTTGAGCCACATCTTCACACCAGCAAACAAGTTGTAATTGTCGAAGCCATAGTTATGGGCAAAGATATTTGGCACATTTGCGCAATCTATGTCGACAAAGATTATATCAAGCGCCGAACTGTTTGGAATACCATTTCCCCAATTTTAGATGCTAAGACTCTGGTTATTGTGGGAGGTGATTTCAATTGCATCTTATTTCAAGAAAACAAGCTAGGGGGCAACCCATTCACTCCAACTCCCATAGGGGCTCATAATGAATTTGCAAGTTTCCCTGCCAACAATGATCTTCATGATGGCTAAAATGGAGAACAACGCTACACTTGGTGCAAGAACAAGATGGGCAAAGTTTGTATGTGGGTCAGATTGGACAGAGTCTGCTTCAACTCAGTAGCTTTATCTGCTTTCCCAGGCTCTGTTGTTATCACATTACCAGAATTGGGTCGGATCATTGTCCGCTTTTGGTTCAAGGTAAGAGCTTAGAATTTAAATCTCATGGTAGCACCCTCAAATTTGAAAATATTTGGCTTGAAGGAGAGGCCTCCAAGAAAATTATGGTTGAAGAATGGCAGAAACCTGCTCGTAGTAGCTCATTTATCATTCTCAACCTCAAGTTTACTCACACACCCTTTGTGCATTAAAAAATTGGTTTCCTTGACACTTGGATCATGCGTTGAAGCCCATAGATTTGCTTTGATGATAAATGGCCAAAACTCTGACTGGATCGAAGCAACCTGTGTCTTTCATCAAAGTGCCCTCTTTCTCCTTACTTATTTATCCTTTGTTTTGAATTACCCTTCCTCCTCATCAACCAACACAAGGATGAAGATGATTGGTTGGGGATTAGAATATCAACACATGGGTCACTTATTACCCACCTCTTGTTTGCAGATGATATCCTCATATTTGCACCCATCACTTGCAGAGTTGTCAGAATCCTAAATAGCATTTTCAGCACTTATTGCAACTGGAGAAAATCAACAATGCTAAATCATCCACTTGTTTTAGCGAAAAAATGAAGAGGAGCAGGAAACGCATGATTGCCAAGAAATGGAGATTTAGAACGCAAGCCGAGGGCAGGTACTTGGGAGTTCCGCTCATAGGCAAAAGGCTAGTAAAAGCCGATTTATAGCACATAATTGATTCTGTATGGGGCAAAATTTCCTCGTGGGGCAAGAGAAGATTATCGTTAGCGGGCAGAGTTACAATTATAAACAGTGTCCTCACCTCTATTCCATTTTTTTCCTCTCCCATAAATTTGTGCCTGGCAATGTTATGGCGAAGATTAAGAAGTTAATCAGATGTTTTTCGTGGGGTGGCAACCTCTTTGTAAATGCAGTGCACCTTGTGGTATGGGAGCAAGTGACAAAACCGAAGATTGCTGGAGGCCTGGGTATCCACCGGTTGAAGGAGTGGCTCTCCAAATGTTTTCACCATTAAAGGGAGAGATTCGTGGGCATGGAAACTTATTTGTCAGTAGGGCACAAAAGCCATACAAAATTTCATGTGGAAAATCGGCAGCAGCATTAGTATGAAAGTTATAGAAGTTGCTCCGGTTGATTCCAACCTTTTTATGAGGTAGCCCGCCTTCATCAACACCGCTGAGTCCCCCTTAACCGTTCAGCAACTCCTTAAAGAGGACGTCAAATGGAACCGTGAAGTGCTTGAGAAATTCTTTGGCTCGGAATTAGTGTTGAGATGCCACCTAGGATTGACAAAGAATAGAGGGACAACCTAGTTTGGCTTAAATTTGATTCCAATAAAGCCACCACCTTAGCTCTATCCAGAGATCTCTTTTGTGGCAGAGAACTTGAGCATTGTTGGGTTTGGAAGCTGAGAGCTCAGCCTCGTTTCGTCATTTTTCTTTGGAGGATTTGTTGTGATGCCATCCCCACTTTCATTTGGCGTAAATGAAGGGGTCTGTGAGAGACGAACAAATGCCCATGGGGTTGCTTTGCAGAAGAGGACTTGCAACCTTTTGTCTGTGAATGTAACTTTACGTGTGCAGTCTTCGAAGCTTTACAGAAGCAGTGGGCTGAGTCTGCAGCAGGGAATTATGATTTAGTGCTAAAAGAGGCAGATTCTGAGTTGCAATCCATCCCCAGAATCCCCCACAGTCTACCCAATGCAGCTCAGTCAATTGCAGGCATAGAAAAAGGAAGGCTGCTACGACAGAATTGCAGAATGCTAGAGCGCAAAAACTGCGATCTGTGAACCCCCTTTCAGCTACAGATTTCTGCTCCACAAGCACAACAAACCTTTTTATATTGCAAGATTCAGGGCACAATTAGTCTAAAAGGAAATATGTTGCTGCACCCTCCTCTAGCCCTCCCCATTGGCTTGATGGAGAGCACAACCCACAAAAAATCCTAAACCTACTGGTAACAGTAGGGAATTTTTTTGCACTAACATATTCTCTGCAGGTCACTTCAGCGAACGTGAATCTAGCACAAGATCAAGACTACGAAATTAGCAACTAGTAACCGATTTGAGTGGAGCACAGCCCCAGATAGCTGCCGCAGCAGTAGTGCCTGCTGCGACAGCAGTAGCGCCTGCTGCGACAGCAGTAGCAACAGCTGTTGTTGCGCAAATTGCTGTTGCTACAGTAGCAGCAGTGCATTCTGTTGTTGTTGCTCTTGCTGTAGCTGCAGTGCAACAGCAGAATTGCATTCTTCTGTTGTTGTAGCAACAGAAATTTTCTCCACCGCTACAGCAACTACGCAGCTCGCAATGGTAGCTATTCTGGCTGCAATTGCAGTTGATTCTGCTTTTGCAGCAGCTAGCTCCTGTCTAGAAAACCAGCCACCCCAATTCGCAATGTTCAATTGTTGGTTCATTTCCTCAGCAACTTGCAGTCACGAGTTTGAAAAAATTTAGAAGATTCTCAGGCAATCAAAGCGGTGGCTGCGTTATACCACTTATGGAGAGCTTGCAATGGTTGTGTCCACAACAAACGTTTTCCATCGCCTAGAGTCACGTTGCACTTGTTCACTTTAGCGAGTCCCAAAAATAACCTTCAGCCAAAATGGGGAACTGAGATCCTATCAACATTAATAGTTGTTGCAACCAGCCTGCATCCCAATGGGATCCCCCACCCTCACGATGGATTAAGGTAATCTTTGACAACTCCGTTAAATAGAACGGTGCGGCAGGCGCGAGTGGGGTTGTCCAGGATCACCACGACAACTTCCTCATAGCAGCAGGCTTCAAGCTTTACACGCGCATAGTTTCCACAGCAAAAGCCATGGGCCGATGACAAAGGACACCCTTCAGATAAGACCATGACTGATCTCCTATCTTCTCTGCACCTTTAAGGCGATTAGGATATTTCATGTATGCAGAGCTGCAAATAAAGCGGCAGATTTTGTAACTTCTTTTTCCTCTTTAAATGATGTCAAATGGCATAGGAGCATATCTCTCCCATCCGATTTTTGTGTGATTCTCGATGAGGATCGAACTTTTTGTTCTTGATGTATTTTGTTTTGTTTTTATAGTATTTTAGGTTATAGCCGAATTTCAGGAAAGAAATTCTGAGAATCCTAAATAGAAGGAAGTTTATGATTTTTGATCGGGATTGAGATTCCATTAAGCATGAATAAAATTCGGATCAAGTCCACGCCAAAAATAGTAGATAGTTTCAAACTTAAAGTCTCATTAAACAAGATAAAGAGACTAACACTAAGACCCACAACAATTGAGAATTGGCAAAAGAAGAAACTGTGAAATGGAACAAGCGTTGGTAACTATTAAAAGCCCTCGAGTCTTGGCAGTTGTAGGCCCCTGCTATAACTCCCAGTTGACCCATCGCCACCCTTGCTGAATCTGAAGAATAGAAGATTGTCAGCTGCAGCCCCTTGTTGAGCCAAGCAGAATCTGTGGCTACCTACTCGGAATTGCTCACATTGAAGAACTCTTCTTACCTCAAGAAACCAATCTCAACTCCTCTGCTCTTCTATTAATGGTCGAGCCCTTAATAGAGGAGAGGACCGGCGAAGCTTTCATTGGATGAGCAGGCAAAGTCGCTTGTTATGCGCATGAAGGTCGACGAGTGGCTGCTAGTTCTGGCCAGGTGGAGGCGTTAGCAAATAGCACGAAATCATGCAGAGGTGGGTAAGGCGCAGTTAGCTCACAAAGAACTGCTTCAGCCCTTTCAATTCAGTCATGCCCGACCTTTTTAGGGATTGTGGGGGAGAAATTACATATGATTCCATCTTCCCTTGGATTTTCATAAATAAACCCAAAATATAAGTAATTTGGGTTTAATTTAATTTGAATTGAACCCAACTTGATCCAATTAGAATCTAACCGACCCAAATTTACTTAAAATGACTCAAACTGTTTATATGACACTAAGTGGGCATTCCCACCGAAATGAAATTTCAGCTAACTCAATAAATAAAAACTTGACTCAAAAAGGTAATATAAACCAGAGAATGGGTCAATCTTCCCTCGGATGTGAAGTCCATGTGGACATGCCTGTTAATGACAGAGATGCCCTTGCATCATTTACCTCATCTATATTTGGTATTTTATTTTTTACTTTAATTTGACGCTCCTAAATTTCATTGTGTTGAGTCTACGTATAAAGGGGTTGCCTATTATTGTTGTATAAAATTGATGAATAAAATTTTTTGTTTTAAGTGCAAACTTGAATTTAAATTAACAGATTGATATCCCATTGAAGGAATGTGTAGGACTGACCTTTGTTAAGAATCATTCAATGGCTTAATTATCAATTTCAAAATTCCCCTTCAAACTCCTCTGATATCCCTCAACTTTTTATCCTAGCACCTTCGCTTTCCTACTCAACTATGACATAGTGCTTGTCGCCACACTCCTCTACTTCCATGCATGGAGGCTTCTTTCATTGACTTTCCACACCAAGCCCGCCTCTTAGTCCAAGCGAGATCCCCGGCTAGCACGCACCTTCGCCGGATATGTCGCACATTTGCTCTGCCTCGTTCACATTGTCAGCATTGATCGCACGGGATGCTCAGAATGATTGGAGTCCCCTCCGTGGGCATCATTGTCCATACTTGATGGTCACTCATGTGTTGCACTCATGCATATGGCTATTAATTTCGCTCGAAAATCGAAAATTGATTAAAAGTTGAATCAGATTTAAGGTTTAATTTAGATGAACTCGATTAAAAGGAGGCAATTAACGATCTGTTTTTATTGCTTGAAATTTTGATTAAATCAATCTTGAGCCATCATACAATCGGATCGAGCCTACATGAGATTAGATCTATTGATAAAACACTATGTATATATGTGTGTGTTTATATGTATGTATATATATGTATATATTTATATGTATGTATATATATGTATATATTTATATGTATATGTATATATATGTACATATAATTTGATTGTTAGTTTTCATACAATAGCCTTGTGTTGGCTATCTTAGATTTCCTTCTATGACTATTGTTCTAACCACGCATGTTGCGCCCATTTGCCTGCACATGACGCTTGCCCGCTCTGTTGCACCCATTGCTTGCATTTGAAGCTCGCGCTTGGTTTTGCGTCCACCAGGAGAGCTAGCCAAATTGGTTCACTGTTTAGCTTTGTTTGTCGTAATTCATGATCAATGTAGAATTTTCTTTTCAAATCCAATTATTCTCTATTTATTTGATTTGACTATTATCTCTTCGACTTCATTACTTGTTCCATTCTAAATTGTCTAATCATAAATTTATTGGATGATTTACATATAGAACACTTTATTCTTGAAATTTTACGCATTTTACACCATATTCCGAAACATTATGAATTTCATATCAAAGATGGCTTGTAGTATTTCATAAATATTACATTTTTATGTTCTATTTCTCTTAAATAAGTTTTAAGTGAAATTATGGTTAGATCTGCCTTTTGGAGGAAACCATATAGTGCTAAAAACCTGTCATTCGATTTATAGAATTAAAATTGGTAAGCCGTAGTCTTAGTTGATATATTAAAGATTAGTTTTGAGATTAATTTTTGTAATTATCATATAAATGTTTATTGTGGAATTTAATTGTATTTAGCTGTGATAATTTGTTATCAAAAATTGCTGATTTTAAAACTTACGTGCTGTCACATTTGTGTCCCACATCAAGATCTTTTTGGCAGCCTTCATTGGGAGGAACGGATATATGAATGGACTTGGGAAATTGAACAGTGAAAATGTTCCATCAGGCTAAAATAAATATTAAACAGAAAATACTCTTAACAGGTATTAATGAGCCACGCCAGAGTTTAGGCCCACCCTCCAAATAGAAACAACAATGTATAATAAAAGAAGGCACCATTTAGAGGGAAAGAGAAAAATAGTAACAAACACAATGAGTGGTTAAAAGTGATTCCATATTTTGGTATCTGTTCACATTATTTTGATAGGCATGCTTTTTGTTTATATTTTGCTTTTTCAGTAATTCAGGTGCTTCTTTTTTTACTAAAATGCTATTTACTTTTGTAATTGGGTGCTGTCTTTCTTTCTGTCATGTTTCCCCTTCTTCATGCCAATCCTATTAAATTTATCTTAATGATCATATATAATTCAAAGAAGTCATCTCTATTGCAGATTTGGAAGACATCAAAAAGTTTGCTACAGAGAAGGCTGCTGCTGAAGCAGGTACATTAAGCCATTGGGACATTAATTTTTGGAGTGAAAGACTTCGAGAATCGAAGTTCGACATCAACGAGGTAGTTTGTCATTCACCGCTTTCTATATCTTAGCTTAAGTTGTTCGTCTATCTCTACTGAGTTATGAGACTGATGTTAAGTTAGAGTTGTCTTTTGTTGTGATTTTTTTGTTGCCGTGCTTTTACCTAGCTATCTTATGTTTTCAATTCTACCTGTTTGTTTGACCAAGTTAAAATTAATTTGATTAATTTTAGACAAACATATAACATTACACATAAACTTTATAAATTTATTATATTTCACATCATACAAATACTTCAAAATAAAAAATTAGTTTTATTTCACATCCTACACATATACTAAAATAATAACTAACTTATATTACATCTTTCACTTATCCCAGCATAACTTTCTTTTATATTATTCACAACTTTCAATAAAAAAATATTTTCATCCAACTTTAATTTTAATTTTGTTAAAATTAATTTTTGCAAATAAATAAGCTCTAATTGTTTTATATTTATCACTGTTGATATGTTAACCAGTAAACTGATTTGGGTAGGGTAATAAAAAGTGACTTTAAATTACTTGTGCTCATAACTAATGTTACTTTAGAAAGAGCTAAATAGAAAAGAGAAATCCATGCAGCATACCCCTAGTATTTTTTGGATTTGGCTTTGTTGTTTTTGCTGATGTTGTTGTTAACTAATAGATTGTTAATAATATGTTCCCAAAAGTAAGGTTACAGTTGTTACAAAGATTGCTCTCCATGATTTGTGCTAGATGTTGGATCATAGAAGTCATTTGCAAATGGGCCTCAAGTTTCTGCTCGATGCCTTCTATTTTGCAGGAGGAGCTGCGGCCATATTTTTCTTTACCAAAGGTCATGGATGGCCTGTTTAGTCTTGCAAATAAACTCTTTGAGATCAGCATTGAAGCAGCTGATGGTTTGGCTCCAGTGAGTACTCTTAACGCTGAATGATAAGTTTATTATATCTCAATATTTATTACATGTTATTTATATTTCCAGGTTTGGCATCCTGATGTGAGATTCTATTGTGTCAAAGACGCCTCAGGCAATCCAATTGCATACTTCTATTTTGATCCCTACTCGAGGCCTTCTGAAAAGCGAGGAGGAGCTTGGATGGATGAGGTGTTTGCTCGTAGCCATGTGCTTGCACGAGATGGTTCATCTGTTAGGCTGCCCATCGCTCACATGGTGTGCAATCAAACCCCACCTGTGGGTGACAAGCCCAGTCTTATGACTTTCCGGGAGGTATAATTACATTTTTCGTACTCGAGGAAAGTGACTGAAGACAATAGATTAAAGCTTTTCCTGATTTCTATTTATCTTTTCTAATTGGGCAAATTATAACGGAGAACTATTTTCCTCTAGTATTTGTATTAATTTTGCCTCTTTACTGAAGAAACATGGGACGTCTTTTTAATGGTGATACAATCAGATGCAGAAGGCTTCTCAGATCCATTACTTTTTTATGTATGTGAGGTTGCAATCTGAGATCAGCTCATCAGGCCTATATTGTGGTCCCATAATTGGGAATATATAGCCCCAGAAATGAGTGCATACAGAGATGGATCATCTTGAACTCAGTCACTTATTATTTCATCTTTTCTATTTGCTTCATCTTCTAGAAACGAGGAGGAAATCTATTCTTAGTTAATTTAAACTTGTAGTTTATGTTTCTTACTAAGATGCTTTGATTTATTCATTCTTTGGAAATCTTCTCACTACTGAATTACCATTGATGCGGCTCATTATGTATAGGTTGAGACTGTGTTCCATGAATTTGGTCATGCACTTCAACATATGCTTACGAAACAAGATGAGGGGCTGGTTGCTGGTATCCGGGGAATAGAATGGGATGCCGTAGAACTGCCATCACAATTCATGGAAAATTGGTGCTATCAAAGGTATTGGCATTATATGTATTATATTATAAGTTGACTCCCACCATAATGATTTCTTTTTAACTTTTGGTAGACCAGTATGATGGAGATAAAACATGTTAGTGCATTCTGAATTTAGTTACTCTTTGGTACATGGGTAATAAAGAGATGGATAGGCGTTTTGCGCTGTATGGTAGGAATGTCAGGAAGTTTGGAAGAGAAACTAGTTGTACTTTTAGCAATCAATATTTATTGCTTTGAGCGTTCATTCATTCCCTCCTTTTGCTGATATTACAAGATTGGACATACTAATGAATGCATATTTAGCAGTGAACTTCTATGATATGGAGTATTCTGCTCCTCTTCTAAGACTTCTGCCAATAATCTCATCCCCCCCTCGTCCAAACCTTTAGCATTCTGTTGTGATTGCATTTTGTAATTGAGTTGTTATGGAGAGTAAGAGTAAAAAGGCTTAAAACAACACTATCTCACACTATAAGTCAAGTGCCCCTTGAAACTCATTTATTTCTCTCATCCTTCTTTCCATCTACACCATGTCCTTGTTTTTTAGGGTATTGGTGAAAGTGTCGGTGTCCATTTAGTTCTAGCATAACATACAAGTAACCAACGTGGTATTTGAAACAACAAACACTACCATGTCCAAATGATTGAGTACCTGTGATCCCTGCTTGAAGAAACAAGTACAAAATCTTTTAATCTAAATGATATATCATGTCTCTTACTTGGTATGCCTATATATGTAGGACACGATTATGACCTCGGTAGGATATGTGATGCAATCTTGTTGACATTATGAATAATCCTAATCTACATGAAAATGCAAGGTCGCTTGTGCACATGATGTTCCTTATTTGTTATTACTATTTTTAAGTAAAGTAAAAAAATTACTGTCATGATCATCGTGAGTTTTGATAATATTGTATTAGCAATTAAATAGTAGAATTCATGGGGTATTGTCTCGAGAGAGATGAGGGTTAGAGCACTTTCAAATATTGTTACTTTTCATTAGTTGATGGATTAGGTGTAATTAGAGTGCTTGACCAAGAAGTGGTGGGGATACCACGATCGACCGTTGATTCATTTCGACAGCCGAGATCTAACCACGCTATTTCGATCTAGATCGATTGACCATTATGACAGATTTGGAAAGATAGATGCTGCGGATCGCTGACTCGGTGGATTAGAAATCTCCCATTCATTCTGATTAATTGGAAATTTCATTTTGGGATGATTTTATTTCTCGCATTTATTTTGTATTAGTTTCTTTTTCTGTGATTGTTATTTTAGGCATGTTATCTAGTATTTCCTCGTTTGTGTGAGAAATTTATTACATTATGTATTTTTTCTTTATTCAGTCAGTTTGTGTAGAGGTCTATATAAACGCCTCCCTGTTATTTTTATTTTTCTAATGCTGAATGAATTTGATTTGTGTTTTCCCTTGGGATTATTTGATTCTAGAAAGAATCGATATCCCGGATAGAGAAGGGCTTGAGCCCTGGGTGAGAATCCCTAAACTCCACCCGCTCCAGCTTTTCACTCCGGGTTCGATTCCGTTCGTCTTGCATCCCTCAGCCTTTACCTCGTTTCATCTTCGCTCACTCAGCTCGCTAGCCTGTATTCGTGCATCCAGCTCGCCGACTTCGGTCCGATGTGATCTTGTCGTCGCACCCCCACATCATCGGCGACGCGCCTGCGCTGGCTAGCCGACGCGAATACAACAGCTCTGCTCGACACAGCCGTGCAGCTCCCCCTGCACGCGCCTCAACTCCTCCTGTGCGCGTATGCGCTCCATCTGGGTGCGCCCCACTCCGCGTGCGCAGGCGTCTGCGCCCCTTTTGTGCGCACCGAAGCTCCGCCCGCATGGGCGCAAGCTCCGCCCCGCGCCCTTACCTCCGTTTGAGCGTGCCCAAGCCATCCCCATCCACTCGTGCCGGCACGCACCGCCGCCAGCGCTCGCCCGCGGAGCAGTCGCGCTCTCCCGTTTGCGCCCGCCCGCTCCGCCAGCGCGCCCGGGCATGCTTCCCGTGCACCCAAGCTATTTGCGCTCCTACCACCGCGTGCGTCTGCCTATTCAAGCTGTTTGGTCTTTGGATTCTCCGACTCAGGTACGAATTTTAACAAAGCCTTTAACCTGGTTAAGTCGAATAATCTGAATTTTTCTGCTTGCTTATGATTTATTCGAACTTATTCCACCTGTGCGACCTTTCATTATTAGTAAATTTAAATTACTGTTGGTTAAATATTGTGAGATCCTTAATCTTATTTCTCGTTTTTTATTTGTTGAAAACCGGATTGCGCCCTAATCTGAATTGGTAATTTTTCAATTACCTTCGATCTAATTTATTTAAAATTTTGAAAGAAATCAGTTTTGCGGGTATAATTAATTTCTCAGTCATTACAAAATTATTCTCTGATATTTTAGTATTAGTTTGTGAATAATCTGCTTTATAAAATTACTGATTTCTAAACTGCATCGTCAGTCATCTGTCCCGCATCAAGAAGGCCTTAGTATATTTAAGAATGAAATGATAGCATGCGACAAGGTTGATGCTCAACTTTAAGCCTTGCTCTGGTAGTCTGTTGATCCCACTTTGATGAGTATCTTTCTGTGTTTTTTCTCTTGTTTGAGACATGGACACAAGCTCATGCTATATACATTGTAGGTATTACTTGAGCATATGTGGTGATTGGAATCATATTCAGCTTCATATGTTAGATGTTGAGATGGTAGCTTATATAGGTTGATTCCATTCGTTTGCGATGAATTTTAGGGATCTTCTCTTAGTTACACCTAGTGTCCGTTTCATGTATGATTGCATTAACAAGATCATTATCATGTTTCACGCTATTCGTTTAGAACTTGAACATGTCAAGACCCAAATCTTTGGGGGTTGGGGGGAGACCTCTAAACTTATTTATGTGATGCTTATACAAAGATGTGAGATTTCACATTATCCATTCTCCACTTTCACTAAACTAAATGCACCAAGGGGGGGATTTGATCATATGGGGCATGGAGGACATAGCAAACATGGGGGAGGACTGATTGGAGCTGGTCGTTCGAGGTTGGGACATATAAGGGAGACATGCTATTCTTTGCATGCACATCCTCTTAGACATCTCTTGTGTATTGTTAATATCATGCAGTTTGAATTGCCGACACTGAAGTGATTTTTTGGAGGCCAACCCTTCAATGCCAAATCTATCAATTTTTTTGTCAAGTACTTCGAGCTACTCGGTTGTATGCTTCTCAAGGAACCACCTCTTTGTCTATGACCTCCTTTGCCAAGTGGAGCATATCCACTTCCTATCTCTCTTGTGCTATTAACTTTAGTCTTTAAATTCTTGACTCAAGTGCCTCTGAGCATATGTATGGTAAGAATTCTTCTTTTACTTACCTTAGAAATCGTACTTTTTATACCAATGTCACACTTGCTAGTACAGCAACGACATTCAAGCTTTTATCCTACTAGGTAGGGTTGGCTACATGAATCATTTATTTGACTCAAGTGCCTCTGAGCATATGTATGGTAAGAATTCTTCTTTCATTTACCTCAGAAATCATACTTTTTATACCAATGTCACACTTGCTAGTACAACAACGACATTCAAGCTTTTATCCCACTAGGTAGGGTTGGCTTCATGAATCATTTGTTTGCATTACACTTAATCAATTAACAAATCCTAAATTAGCTCTAAGTGAGATTATTTCTCGTAGTTTCTTTCCATGTTTTTTTTGATCTTCCTCTTCTTTTTTTACATGATCAAGATTTAATAACACAATTTTTCTTACTGGAGCTTCATTGGCCTATGATTAATATATTCAAACTATTTATGCTGACTATTTGTGTTTATCCTCAATTAATACTACTCTGACTTTCTCACAAATATACTCATTTCTCATTCTATCTTTTTATGTATATTTACTGATCTACTTTAGCATTTTTATTTCTGTAATACCTATTTTATTTATATGTTTTTTTTTGTAGGCTAGCATCCAACACCATATATCATTGCTAGTCTTATTGCTTTATAAAATTTACTTTTAAATTTAAGTAAAATTTTTTCATCACACAACACATCAAATATATGTCTCTACTTTGCCTATCCTGTTTGGATCCAACCAATGATATTACTATCTATTTTACTGTTATTTTATATAATTAATTCAAGGTATTTAAAGCATTTATTCTTTTTGATAATTTGATCACTAATTGTCACATTATCAGTACAAGTATTTCTTAACTAAATGTGCACTTTATATATTCATTTTTTAATCTACTAAGATGAAAACTTTAGATTCTAAAATGTTTCTCCATAACTCAAGTTTCATATTAACTTTATTTGTAGTCTTATTAATAAGAAGAATATCATTTGCAAAAAGTATACACCAAAATATCTCATCTTGAATGCGTCTACTAAGGACCTTTATAACTAATGCAAGGAAATTCTATAATAGAAAATTTTTTAGTCATATCTTTTTGTGTTCGAGCACAACAGCTTCTTTGTACATGTCTTTAGTGACATTTATGATTATTCTTAAAGCATTTTACCTGTGTCAAGTTCTTGGTTTTCATCTCTCTTACCTTCGCAAGTTTATATACGTCTTACTCTTTTTTTTGCCAAACGTTTTCTATCTCTAAAATGCTTCAAACAGTCCCAAATTATACTCTATGCAAATGAGGCTTTTGACTTCCTTTATATGGTCCCTCAAATCTTTATCTAAAATTATGCCAACTCGTTTTTAGTTCTATTTTTGCTTGAGTACTAAAGTTGTCTAATCTATCAATTTTTTTAACTTTCTTACCCGCTCATTTCTTCTTTTAAAAGCATAAAATATTAATACTCTCAGAATCATAATATCCACTAACTCCATTAACTTTTTTATGATGATGCCTATATTTCAAGTTCTTAATCTTATCCTAGTATCTTGGACTAGTTTCTTTATTTTCATCCATCCATAATGTGAGAATTCTTGTTCACTTATTATTACATTTGGACGTCAATGTAGCGGTTGTTGTATATTGTTAACTATATTTAGGCAATACATGACATTTCTTTATTAGGAACATTCCAGTTTTAGTGCAATTTTTAAAAAAATTCATGTTATATATTTTGAGAAGTTTTACACTACCTGTCGGTTTCTTCTTTCATCTAGGACTTGGAATATGGAAACAATGCACTAATACGTACATATATATGTATATGAAAATTTCCCTAGTTGCTATTCTCTTTCTCACAACTAGATCAGAATGAAGGGCTTAAACATGAATGGATGGGTTTATGTCATATAACTCTAACTTTATATATTATTGTCACTTTGAGATTGATTTGTGTACAATTAGCAATATACATGCATTGTACCTTAGTTTGTCTCATTTCTTATATGCTTTTTATGGAGTAAATATGGCTGAAAGGTAATATATGTAATGTTGTAGGGATACTCTTATGAGTATTGCAAAACATTATGAAACTGGCGATTCTCTTCCTGAAGAGATATACCAGAAGCTCCTTGCTGCAAAAACATTTCGTGCAGGCTCACTGAGTCTTCGCCAGGTATGTTTAGCCAAACATATGATTCTTTAAGATGCTAAATTTTGGATGCATAATTACTTATAGAAATTCTCTTTTGGTTGGATATTGAGCAAATTTTGCATTACCTTACCCTAATTGTCAAAATTGCTTGGGTTTTGTACTGTTCATTTATTTAATGGGGCTGTGATTGTGTATTCTCCCTTAATCTATTTTAGACTCCCTCAATTCTTATCATTTAACTATGCTTTGATTGTTGAGTCAAGTCTATGCATTTGTTTTGATAAAAATTTGAGACAGTTGCTTCAGTGTGTTACTGCTGTTGTCATTCTATGAGACTAATGCAAGAAAATTGAAGTTTTGCATGCATGCGTAAAGATCACCAAGCTTAGTTAGAAAATTAATCTTAGTTGAATGTAAGATTTTCAGAATTTAATTCATGATAATGTAGAAATTAATCAAATCTACAAAGCAAGTCCAGCTAGATTTAAATAAAATTGAAGGTAATTGAGAAATAACTGAAGTTTTATGAAGCATGGACACAATACGGGAACACAGGAACACGATATAACAAAATAGAGCGACATGACGATTTTTCAAAACATAAAATACGGATACGACATGACACGTCAAATACAATAATAATAAAATTAATAATTTATATTTAAGAAAATATATAAAAAGTAGAATAAACTTGAATTTAAGTATAAGCTTATGAGTAGCACAAAAGTCTCATAAGATTAAGATGAGAATTTAGGAAGAAATATCGTATGCATTGAAGAGATTTGAAATATAAATTTAGAGTTCACTTTGCAAAGTGAGTGAGAGAATAAGAAAAAAATGCAATAAGGATTGAGATGAATATAAATTTAGGATAGCCATAGCGAGCACGACAATAAGAGAAGGTAAGGGATCTTGGCATTAAGAATGAGATAAGGATTGAGATGAAGCTAGAATTCTAAACTTTTTTTGTGTTTGATTCATTTTTGTGAGGCTCAAGAGCAGTGAGGGAAGAAGAAATTTGATTTAACTCGATTAGTCTAAAATTTTAACTTATATTAAGTAAAATTTTAATTATAATAAGAGATAGGTTTTTAGTTTTATTAAATAAAATTTTAACAATAATAAAAAATTTAAATATTAATAAAACGAATAAATAGGAGGTAAATGTGTGTCCATAGGTTTTAGTCTTATGTTTAATATTAATAAAAATATAATATTAATATATAAATTTAATATTAATATTGAATGTATTTAATTCTATCTCATGTGTCTCAAAAATGTCTTGTATCATAGAAGTGTCCTAAAGGTATTTCAGAAGTTTATTCAATTTAAAATTAATTTAATTTTTTTGCTCGACATTTGCTCTCTAAAAAAATTCAACTTAAATCATAATTAACGTGTATAAATATACATATTTAAAATTTTTTAAAATATAATTAATAAACTTTTTTTATGTAAATATATTATAATAATTTATGTAAATGACATAATATTGGAAATACACATATAAAATTTAAAAATAACTTTATTATATTATATATTAATATATTTAATGTAAATAATTTAACTTAAAAATTTCTTAAAATTTAAAATACTTTAACTAATTCAAATTAAATTTAACTTAAAATCAAAAATTTTAATTTTAAATTTAATCGCATGACATAGAAGATAGATTTACATATACATAATTCTAACAACTTAGTAGATTTTTCAATACTTTGTTGTAAAAAAAATTTACGAATTGAGCTGACTATTTATAGAATAAGTCCCATGAAAACTCGTATAATTTAAATTAATTCACAAACTACAGGATAAATAGTCACTTAATTTAACTTTTTAAATTATTTCTTATTTAGACTTAAAGCTCGTTAATTATAACAAATTTTTTGTTGAACAAGAAAAATCTTAACCATTATTCAGCTAAGCACCCAAAAGTTAAATAGTATTTCATATTTCAAAAGTATCTTGAAAATACCTCAGAAATATCCATCCTAATGTGTCTTAAAGTCTCTCTCGCATGTTTAAGAAGTGTCCTTTTTTTTTAATATTGTTTGGTTAGGATACGCCATGCGGTGTGTCCAACACAGCGTCCATGCATGTCCTAGCGTGTCCGCTCATGTCCGTGTGTTCGGCACGGATATGGTGTGGTTTTTTAAAATGTCCATACTTTATAGTCGAACTTCGATAAGGGCAAGAAGTTGATTTTGAGTACAACAGAACTTGTGCAACATAATATAGGGAATCTCTTAATTACAACTAATAGCAATTTAAGTCACGCGAATATTAGATCTCTCAAGTGAGTAAGAATCAAGCAATTTAGAAGAAAAAAAGTCTGATTGAGATTGAGAAATCGAAAGCTAGTGCATTTTCGAAGATATTCAGTTGCTGGCCCTCTGTAGAGTGGTAGGTTATTGCAGCTCTTTAGGATGGTTGTGGGTTTTTTGGCGCACTAACCTTGGGTGCGAATCGAGATAGGACTGATCATATGCCAAATGAGGGCTTAATGTTGGGCATGTCCATTTGTTAGAGTGCTAAGCGAATGTGAACTCGATGCCTCCATGGTCTTGTTAGTGATGAAACCAAGAGCCAAAGCTCAGCATTGGGGGCGTTGTTGCGACAATGACATGGATGACTATTCTTGACAAGCTACATTAGGAAAGTGAGTTCGCAGAAGTTGTGGCCATTATTGTGCATGCTTATGGAATAAAAACTAAAAGTGAATGGTATGGTGGTTGAGATTTAAGGATTCGTATCGAAGGCCCAAGCCCTTTCGAGATATTTTTTGATAAGAATTTGATTTCCTAGAGGAATAATGTATTCATCCATGAAAGATTAGTGCAATATTTGAGAGGTGTTTATAATGACCTCATTGCATGATATGCTGAAATAAAGATATTTAAAGGCAAGTCATATAAGGGTGACAATTTGTACTCGTACCCGATTAACCCACCCCGACCCGCCCCTAAGGACAGGTATGGGTCCTCAATTATACCCGTGACCGCAACCCATCATAATGGAGTAGGTTCAGATATGACTCAATCATGCTCACCCCGCTCCATACTCAACCCGATATCCAAAAACTTAAAAAAAACATGTTACCCAAAAACAAAAAAAACGTTTCCCCTGGTGGCCGGCTCCATTAACTGAAGGAAGGTCTCCTCCTCTCTAGTTTCATCCTATCCCTCCCTATCTCTCTCTAGTTTTCTTTTTGGAGAGCTTCTCTCTTTAGGGATTTTTGGAGAGGTCTGTCGGTGACTGTGGGCTGTTGAGGCCTTCTTAGGAGTTCAGCGAGGTCCCTTGCGTGAGGAAGAAGGACCTTTCTTCCCCCCGTCGCTCTCGGCGAGCGACAGAAGGAGTGCCTCCCACAAAGTTGTGTGCAGGCTCTAGGTCTTCGGCTGAAGGCTCCAGCTGCCAAATTGAAGATAGCTGGGCATCCTTCCGACGGCAGAGTACTTAAAAGGACAAACCCCGCGGGATCCGTGGCTGAGAGATGCTTCACTGACTTTCTACATTTGATTCGGCTTGGTCGACTGCCTTGCATAACTCCTTTGGGCAGGGGCGGGGGTAGGGTGCGGAGCGGGGCAGATCAAGTATGGGTAATGGAGCATAAATAGTGGGCCGGGTATGGGTTTTGTTCAACACGACCTATACTCGCCCTGTTGCCACCCCTAAAATATTACCAAATACTCCATAAGTAATTAAACCTATTACAATTAATATGGAACAATTATTGATAGGTCCCTGTAGTTTATTCGTAATTACACTTTTGTCCACGTTTTTTGTAATTTTTGACTTAGGTCCCTAGAATTTAAAATAGAGACCTAAAAGTAAAGTAAAATAGGGATTTAGTCGGTCCCTACAGTTTTAAAATAGGGACCTACGTGAAGGTGTCAAAATATGTTGTCTCAAGTATAATTATGGGTAAACTATAAAGACCTAGTAGTGATTTTAGCAATTAATACTCCAAAACCTTGGAGATTCTATATCGATGAAATAACCCTAAAAAAAAGTAAATCTCCAATCATCCAATTTTGCCTTCTAGTCATCCTTTCATCCAAATGAGTTCCTGATCATTCAAACCGGATTGATGCAACTATATCCCATACCAGTCATGATCAGCAACTCCTATTAGGTTTGAATCAATGATATACTGTAGTGGTGTCCGCACGAAAGACATTTGGAAAAATGTGATAGTCTAGATTATTGTTATCATTTTACTAAATGCTAATTTAGAAATGAGATGCTTTCCTCGCCCTCATTGTTTGCGGTAAGAGATTCTATTCTTCGTTGTAAATTATGTGATGAAATAAAGAAGGATGACATGAAGAAAATAAATATACCAATAATAGGGATGATCTGAAAAAAGACCTAGTAGTGGAGCCAAGTGAATAAATTTTTCAGATGTAGCAAAACTTGAGCAAAAAAATTCTTTGGAAGATGTCTTTTATGATTAGATTTGAGCATTGTACTGGCTACATTTTTTTTGAAATGTAATCATTTTAACTTTGGAATAACTAATAATAGATGCCTTCTTTATATTAGGATGAGCATTATGAACATTGTAACATAGTTTTTTTTTTTTTTTTGAAAACAGTAACATAGTTCTGTGAATTTCTAAAGTATGCACTTTAGATAATAAATAAAAACTTGAATGATTACGGTGCTCTTTTGTAGAGGAAGCCTGGGAAAGGAATCATAATCTAATATGCTTAGCATTGAAATACATGGAGACTATGGGAAGAATGAATGAGAACTAGTAGTTACCTTTACGAGAGAGAGAATTTCAAGATCAATAACTTCCAACTTTATCAGGCACATGGTTTATAGGACTGATTTTCTGAGGAACAATTTCTTTGGGTGGTGGCATTGCTTCTGTGTGGCATCATGGATGTAATTACAACTTTAGAACTTTATTGTGTCTTCTGTATCTGAAATGCAGAAAGGTTGCTGCCTCTTATATTTGTAAATGGCCAGATATTAAATTAGGTTTTTTGTAAAAAATTAGGAATAAAGAACAAAGCACAGTCCTATGCTGTATAAGCTCATGCCTGTTTCAAATTTAGATGTCTAGTTATCTTGAACAAATAATATATAATTAAGTCCTTCCCTTTTGAAGGAGATTTGAATGAGATCGGACATGAAGTTGGTTATTATTTTTCTCCAGAAAGGGATATAGAAAATATTCTCCTAAATCTGGCTCTGAAACTATCAAAGAAAATGTACACTTTGGCAAAATAAGCAAAGTTTCGCTGAAAAGGAAATTGCCTCCAATAGCTTTTTGTTGATTGTAAAAATTTTTGGGCAAGCAAGTTACTCTTTCAAAAAGCTCATGATATTGAACACAAAGGTGGATGCTAATCACAGAATGTAAAGTTGGATGGTTGAAATGTAGGTGGCAGGAAAGAGTCCTATGCGATCGGAAGATACTTATTGAGTTGAAAGTTGCTATTTGACTCAACTATATTGTGGAAGTGAGTGTTGGGCAGTAAGTGACAACACTTAGATTTAGAGTAGTTGAGAAGATGTGGAAGATGAGATAGATTAGTTGTCACTTGTCAATAGAGCGGGTTGTGTTAGAAATGATTATATCAAATAGAAGGTTAGTATGCAACAATGGGGGATACGATGAGGGATATTTAATGTGGTTTGGTCATGTCCGTCATTGACTTCTAGAGGTTTTTGTACATAAATGTGAGGGGATTCAAGTTTCATTGATAAACAGTGGGAGGGGACAACCAAAAATAACTTTGAATATTAACATATTACACAACCTTGACTCACTTGCACTTAAAGAGATCTTTGGTTTAATTACAGTTGATCGGAGAAGAGAATTCATTGCCATCCCTTAATAGTTTGGGATTAAGGCTTTACTGTCATTGATGTTGTTGATTAACACCTCTATTTTTTCTTCCTTTGGAAAAAGGAGGTGTTGACCATAAACTACCACTTTGACTGACAACTACATAAGGAATAAATCAACAACATCAACATTAACACCTCTTTTGAAGCATTGAACTTAAGGGCCTGCAGAACAGAACGAGATGATACTATTCTTTGATATTTATGAACAATTATATGAAAATTTTCTGCTCATGAAGGTATGTTCCCTTTGCATTTCAAACTATATAATCAACAAGGATCTATTCATCAGGTACTTAACCTCTTAGATCCTTGGACAGTTCGGAAATAAGATTAGTTGGATTTTGTAGCTTCCCTTTACTTATTGGCAACCTGCATATCCTCCTAAAGCAGAGTTCTAATTTGTGCAAATATTTAGACTAGGTTTTTTGATCAGACAGAATTTGTGATGCTCTCAACATGTACTTAGATTTAGGTTATTTCAACATTGGCAATTTTCTCAGTCTCATCATTTTACACATTTATTAAACTAAATTGATTAATTAACTCCCTCTCTCTCTCTCTTCAATTTGCAGATAAGATTTGCCAGCATTGATTTGGAACTGCATACCCAATATAATCCAGGTGGGTCTGAATCTATATTTGATGTGGATCAGAGAGTGGGAAGGCGAACACAAGTTATTCCTCCTTTGCCTGAGGATAGATTTCTTTGCAGTTTCAGCCATATATTTTCAGGTTATTTTTGCTATTCCTCATACTTTCATTTTCAGGTTTGAATTTCTAGGTAAAATTACGTAAGCTTATTACAGTTTTTATTTGTGTGGTTGAAGGTGGATATGCAGCTGGATACTATAGTTACAAGGTACAATACCCCAATCAAAATTTTGTTTTCTACACCTTTTATGTGATGCTTTATTTATGTTTTATTTGATTCATGAATCATGTCTTGAAAACCTTTTGTTGAAAATTACGGCAGAGTATATTTGGTTAAGTAGAACTGAAACTGGTGTGCTTCATTTTCGTGGATTGCAATCATCTAGTCTTTTTTATTTCATAGGAAGTAAGTAGCTTTTGCCAAGCACCCGACATGATCTTTAGGAAAGTCCTGATGCATGCAGGAGCACTTTAAATCTTGTCTTTAACATGCTTATCAAGGCTCCACTGAGGTATTTAAAGAAATGTGTTATAATGAAAAAAAATATAAAAATGAGATACCCCACTTGGCATGTTGATTGTGATCTTTCATGTCTATTAATGCCCAAGGATCAATGATCATGGGTTGGCCCCTCTCTATGTTATTTTTAAATTTTCCCAATTTATCGACATCTCTGAATTTTTTGGGATTTGCAGTCATAGGGGAATCCTTCAAAATCATATATTTGTGATTCTCGACAATTCTAAGACTGTTTGATACTGTGTAAAGATCACTGTTGTGATCTTCATTCAAGCTATCAATTTTAATTTATCCTAGTTTTATAGTGATTTAATTTCAAGGTGGAACCTAAGTTAAAGGATCAAAGTGGTTGGAAAGGAGGATTCTGGATGAATCTAGGGTTGGCAGACTATTTTATAATTGGTGATTGATTTGGCCATCAGACGATTTGAAATTGACTGATGGACAAAAAATGCATTTTTTTTGTATTTTCTGTTTCATTTGAATTTTTAACCTGAACATTATGTTGTAATGCAAATGAACATGAACATGCACTTAACTAAGCCTTAAGCAAACAGGAATCTTTTATTTCGACATGCAACGTGCAAATCATGCAAAATAAAGGAGGATTAAAGTCCTCAGTTATGCTAATTGTTTGCTTATTTACAGAAAATTCATGAAATCTGAATTTAATTTTGGATGAAACCTGCAGAACCAGTGAGATTATCAAGGTATTGAGCGGATTTGGCCTAAAACATGCTAACTAGAACTATCTAAGTCATGCTGTTCAATCTAATGCTATTATGAATGGAATTCTCATGTGAATAGGTAAAAGTACATGTGATTGAGATTAACGGCAAGATCTAGTACTAGTTTCAGAATCTTTTCATAAATAGCATGATTATGAATTTCATTTAAGCTTGGTTGCTTATTCATCCGTAGAAACCAAATGACAATAAAGAAGAAGAGAACCTAAAAAAAATCAGGAAAACAATGGCTGACAGAGAGCATGATAGAGAAATGAAGGTTTAGCCTATAAAGGAAGAAGCTTGTAGAACCTCTGCAGCTTCTTCTTCTAACCCAAGGCAATACCTGTGTCGGAGAGCAAAAAGAGAGAAGATTTCTCTTCTTTTCTCTTGATATCATGTCAGAAATCTTCGAATCATCCTCAAGCCACGTCAAGGAATAATAGGGCAGGTATTTTATAATCATAGACCACATTTCCCACGTCTAGCAATGATGAATCCTTGTTATTACATGTGGACACTAAATGAGAAGCTTGACTACATGTTGCTGAAATTGCACTGCTCCTTCGAGGCATCAGCCAAATTGCTTAATCAATCGATTTGGTGAAACCAGTAAGCTCATTTAATGATTGATTGTGTTTTTGGTAGATTTGGTGAAATCTATCAGTGGAAAATCAACCGGTGGGTAACCGTCGGGTGCATAATGTCCCCACTATCTTGAGCGGGAGAATTGTCAGTGGCTGATTTTGAAATGGATTGTTGGCCTTCAAATTGACTGATCGGTGCCATATTTGACTTATTAACACCTATTTTGACTCAATTCACCTCTAGGTCGCCCAAATTGAACCCAAACATAAAACCTTACTCTTACAAGACTAATATTAGGCATTCTTATCAACATAACCTAAGTCCAATCGTATAAGATTGAACTAATGTAACTCTAAAAATAAAAGGATAATTGTGTTCAATGAGATAACATAAAGGACAACTATTTAAAATGAGATAATAGAGCATAGGGTAATTACTTATGGGTCCTTATAATTTACCCATAATTACATTTTTGTTCGTGGTTTTTGAAATTTTCATTTTAGTCCCTAGAATTCAAAATAGGAATCAAAGTGAAGGATTTCAAAAAACATAGACCATAATGTGGTTATGGGTAAATAATAGGGACCCATCAATAATTTATCCTAAATTTATAAGATATATGCGAGAGTAAAAATCTTATCAATGTTATTATGCTTTGTATTACAATTGGGCTACCATACTCTTTTGATAGGACCAAACGATACACAATAGGGGGTGATTTATTTGTTAATTATAAATTCAAACTAATTATGCAATCAGCAAATAAAAGGAAATAGAAAAGTAAAGCCAGTAAAGCACA
Source organism: Apostasia ramifera (assembly GCA_019297695.1). Lineage (NCBI taxonomy): Eukaryota > Viridiplantae > Streptophyta > Magnoliopsida > Asparagales > Orchidaceae > Apostasia > Apostasia ramifera. The sequence goes on from JAEMOT010002891.1 coordinate 229,284, forward strand.
CAAGTATTTTTAGGTGATTCAATAAAATTATTACTCTACCTCCTAGTAAGCCCTTTACTAGAATTTCCTGAAATTGTTCTTCCAGTAATGAACTTTTAAAGCTAAGCCAAGCTTTAATCCACTCTCTTATTTAAGGAAGCATAAACATCCCACAAATTTGTGGACCTTCTCTAACTTTGAAGGTTCAAAAACAACATGAAGAACAGTACAAAATTAAAGTAATACGAAGAGTGTGGGAGATAGTTATTGATTTTTTTTATTAGGAATCTTCTTTTTTTACTTGATCAAAGATTATAATGAGCTCGTGTTGCTCTTCTTGAAGTTAGCTAAGAATCAAAGTAGGGAGGCCTTGTGAAATTAGACATGAAATGATTGCACAAGAAATCTCAACTAAAAGCACCGACAAAATTTGAAAAATTATCATGGTGTTCTCCCAGCCTAGTGAGGAAAAAGCTTGCTTAGGTACCAAGGGTCTTAGGTTTAAACCACATCACTACAATTTCCAACTAGATTGAGAAATTATGGTGTCTAGGGTAAATAAAAAAAAAAAGGATCTATTGAAATACATTTGTTATGTTTCTTATTGTCAAGTTTTCACCAGCATAGAGATTTATTCAAAATCTTTCTTGATGTTGTCCTTTATTGACAAATCTCAGTGTATCGCTTATAACTCCAAAACAAGTCATTTTGTATATGTTGGAAAGGCATGGCTCAAATATTTCTTAAAAAAACAAGAAAAACATGTTTCCAAAAACATATAAAATTCCCTTTCAAAAGAGAAAAGAAAAAACATATCACATTCCCATAATCATTTCTTCCTCTCAAGAATTGAAATTTCCTATTAGCCCATTCCGCAACCATCTCCAAAGGATCACTAATCTGGCCATATGTTTACATACTCGCCAAATGAGTTGATTCTTTTTCCCTTGTAATGTAGAAATCACAAGGCTTTCCAACTATATATTTCTATAAAAATCCTTCCTTGAACAGTGTCTCAATTTTAAATATCTTCCTAGCTTTGATGTTGAATTTCAACCACCATTTTTCACAAGTTTTTTAATGGATTCCTGGAGCGTTGTCTAATATTCTGTAAATTATAAATACTTCTTGAGAGGCCCTCAATCATAAAAAAATCTAGAAAGATAAATTTTGAAGATATATTTGAAAAGAGAAAAAACTAAGTTAATGATCAAATTTGTAGGATTTGATTAAGGGTCCTTGTTTATCAAATGTGTCCTACACTGATTCTAGGCAACTTTTGATCATAATGCATCAAATAAAAGACTGAATAAATTTACAGTTATTCTATAATAAAAAATAAATATATTTCATCATCTTATTTGACATCAATTCCTTTGTATTTATTGTATTGATTTGTCCCTCTTCAAAGTTCAAACTTCGTTTATTCAATTTGCTTTCATGATACCTGAAAATCAAAATCAAATCCTATCATCATAATTGTGAATTAGGCTTCTTAGATCTTGAGCGAACCTTTTCTCGGATAATTGTTGCTGACCAGCTTTGGTTATGCTGGTAATGGCTTTTGTTCAGATACTTTTACCCTGAATGTGGGTTACTATGTGCTTTCTTTTTGAAATGTGGATTAATATTTGCTTTTCAACACCTGAAAGAGGCATGAATAGGACCTACTGGTAGCTATGATACATGTATGTCTGCATTGTTGTTATTACATACTTGTATCATATACGTGCATTTGAAGATAAACATCGTTTGATTGATCTTGCAGTGGGCAGAGGTGTTGTCTGCAGATGCTTTTTCAACATTTGAAGATGCTGGGTTGGACAATGATGAGGTATGAATGTTGTGAAATGTGTTGTATACCTGTATTAATTGTTTGTCAAACTACAGGTAGTCATCCACTGATCCATTTTGAGTAAATTCTTTCTCAAATGTTGCAATGGATTTCATACTTTATTTCGATCTGAACCAGGCACGACTGGGATGGCCTGCGCATGGGTTCCCGAGGTGCCCTCGTGGGGTATTTCCTTCCTGCCTGCTTCAGGGGCACAAGTCATGAGCAGGAACTCCTCCAGCTTTCTTTGATCGGCTAACTTATCAAGCAGGCCCTTGAGTTTGTGGCATTTATGGAGCTTGTGCTCATAGTTCTCGTGTAGCTCGCAATAGTTGTTGGGGTTTGTGCCTGCTGGAGGCGCCGGCTTGGGTCCTGATGGGCGAACCCATCCCTGCTTGACGACTGCCGCATAAACTTCATTGAGCGGTTGTGAAAATAAATATTTCTACTCATAGATTTGGCGAGGTTTCTCATCCTTGATGTCGCGCTCTCCATTCTTTCGATCTTTCGGGCCTGATGGGTCACAGTCCTGATGTTTTCACTTCCCTTTTTCTTCAGTGCTGGGCTTAGAAGCATCGGAAGGGCCATTTTCTGGGTCCTCTAGGAGCACAAACTGGCTAGCTCTAGCGACCAGCTCAGGATAGCTTCTGGGTTTCACCAACAGAAGATACTTGTACAAATCTTCATTCTTCAACCCTCTGCGGTAATTATGCATAGTGATGATGGGGTTGACACCTTCAGCTTCCGTCGCGGCGGCGAAGAACCAATTGGTGTAGTCTCGTAGGCTCTCCTTCTCTCCCTGCGGTAAAAAATCAGTTGGTGTAGTCTGGCATGCTCTCCTTCTATCCTTGCTTGATATTGGTCAGCACCATATCAGAGACAACCATGCGGGTTCACCCAATGAAGTGAGCGATTAGCTCTCATTTCAAGTGTTCATAGGAGCTGATGTGGCCTCGAGGTAACTTGATGAACCAGCTGAACGCGGCTCCCTTCAGGGTGGTAGCAAGAAGGTGCCATTTTGTCGCCTCGTCTGATTGGCGGTAACGGAGGGCTACCTCAGACCCTTGGATGTGCTCGCGTGGGTCTGTGGTGCCCTTATAGACTTTGAGGCGAGGGGGCCTGAGGTCTTCTAGAGCTAGCGCTTGCAAATGGCATCGCAGAAGGGGGCATTATTATCAAGGGGCCTGGAAAAGGCAGCAGGCCTATATTGAGGGGCCTAGGTGCTAGGAAAATATGGATTCCCTCCAGCTAGGAATGGTGGAAAAGCTGGGGGAAAGTGGGCAGATTGAGGATGAGGTGGACAAGGAGGAAGAGGTGGAAGATTGCATCTGGCCTCCTGGTGGAGAAAATCTCGCCTAGGAGGATGAGAGGAGCTAGAGGATTGAGCAGAAGGAGCCCATGGGAGGACGAGGCCCCCCTCTGTTCTGGTTGAAGTAGTGGAAGCGCCGCCGCAGCCAGCAGGTGATTTTGGACTGAGACCGCCGTGTTCGGCGAAGAGACCAGAACAGGGTCCATCGCGATTGCAGGGGAGGAGCATGTAATGCCGCAGCCGACGGCAAGAGAAGAGGTGACGCCGCCGCTGGAGGGGGGGTCGACTTAGCAACAGCGTTGGTTGTGCGAACCATCGAAGGGTCACAGCCTACTGAGTAGCAAGTCTAGTGACAAGGTTGGTGAGGTTCGCCAGCATCTCATGTAGCTCTGCCATCCAAGTTCCCTTAGAAGAGGAGGTTGATCCAGCGCAGCGTCTGGAGGCAGAAGTCGAACCTGTCTCGAGGAGCCCTAATAGAAGGCTCACCGGCAGCCTGGGCGTTCTGGGCCACGGAGTTGGTTCTGCGTGTCTTGCCTACCATCCTCTCGATCTCAATGAAAGCACCAGAAGAATGTTGACAGAAAGAGACGGGAGTTTCGAGAATCAATGGCACGCAACGTTTTCAGCCCAGGGGTCTAGGGGTTTAATTATTAAGAGGTGTAATAGTCATCCAAAATAGCACGCAGAAATTTAAGGTGGTTCAGGGATGAATTTCCCTACGTCCACCGGAAAATCAATGAGGGAGGTTCCACTAAAGCTCAAAAAAGATTTGGTCGGAAGACCAATACAAGATAGATTACAAGCTTTGTCCCCGATGTTTCTCGGGGGAATTTCTCTTATCTCCTGTTGCGTCTCTCCTTATTGTGTGTCTTGTCCGGAGGTATTTATAAGCGGGTTGTAGTGGAGCTCAGCAGATTATCCAGGCTGGAATGCTGAGTATTTTATCAACTGAGCCCATACTGGCGGTCCCACCATTGATGGCTTCCAGAAAAACTGTCAATAGTGGCCGGGCACGCGAGTCTGGTTCCTGCGACCTGTGAGAATCTTTATCCAGTGGGAGTTATGCTGACGTGGTGATCTGACAGCGACAGCCAGAGCAGGTCGAGCATCGTGTCCGATGTTACGAGGGATGCTGCAGCTCAAACATTATGGCCGGTGCCGTGGGAGGCCAGACTAGCGGGATCGAGGTTCGAGATCTGCAAAGGAAAGGTCTGATTAGTTAAATATCATTGCTGATGACAAATAATAAGGTTTGAGAGAGTCCCTCTGGGTGCCATGCGTATGGCTGAGATACGACGCTGAATCCAGGCTTGAACAATAACATAATTTTTGAAACTTATAGATTGGCTACTTATCTACATCTTTATATTTGCATAATATTAGTAAAAAAAAATTAAAGCAAATTAATTAGTCTTTTTCAAATATATTTAATTATTTGTAACTTATTAATTGTTTTGATTAAGTTAACAATTGCCTGGCTCAATGACTTTAAATTGATTTGTCAATTAATCTTTTAAGTATTTATGAAGTATATGAGGAAAACACTGTCGAAAAGAAAAATGGATATTATATAGGTTCAATTTTATAATTTTTGTATTTTTATTTTTATTTTATTAAATAAATAATTGTATTTATTTAACGTGTCTAAGAAGTGTCGTATCCCTATATATTCATGTCGTTTCTTATCTCGTATTCTATATTATGTCCGTGCTTCGTAGTTTTGTAAATAATTTGTATTTGTGTAAGGATCTTTTGAGTTTTATCTCATAAGTATTATGCAAAACTCTTCAGTGATTTTATTAAAATCGTACGCAGTACATCTCTATGATGCTTTCAATCTGTAATATGTATCAGTATATTACTTACACATTAATAGGATGGCGCATATCCCCTCGCCTTTAAGTCTGGAACATCTGTCGATTATGGGTCTTAGATGTATTAATTTTTACTTAAATCTATTATAAATATGTACCAGGCTTTTTAGTTGATTGAACAAATTTTAGAACTTCTTGAAAGTAGGGGTTGAATGTTTGTTGTAGTGTTGGTATATCAGTATTTAGAGAACATGTTTTAGAAAATGTTAGCCAAAGCAATCTTCTGAAACTGCAAGAATTAGACTGTTACCTGGCTTGACGGTTCAGCTTATCTGTGGAAATTTCAGCTGAAATATTATAATAGGGTGTTTTTTCCCCAATATGACGAGTATGACTCAATATATTTGCTTACCTACATGATTACAATGAATATGTATTTCACGATATTTACATTACAATATATGGCTTCTTTGGCATCCAGGGGCAGGGCATGGTCCTGTAAAATGCTGACTGCATTATAAAACTCAAGACTCAGAAATTTGTTGAATTCATTATTTAGAAAGATTTTCACTTCAGTGTTACTTTTTTCCTTGGTCGTGTTCTTTTTCTCCCCCTAGAATGAACTCAAGATCTAGTTACTTTGAAACTTTAATCTAACTTTTCGTGAGACCATTTTTGTGACAGGCTATTAAGAAAACTGGTCAGAAGTTTCGGGAAACAATTCTCGCCCTTGGAGGTGGAAAGCCACCTCTTGAGGTAAGAAAAGTCAGTGGTGGTCTTCATGTTAATTTTACAAATTCTTAAATTTTCAATTGTGCACAAGTTATTAATATCATTGTTATCTTTAAATGATATAAATGTGGGAGACGTAATCTCTAACATTATTTTTGTAATTTAAGATAGTAGTTCTATAAATCAGAACTCCCTATGGTTAGTCATTATGTAAATAAGCCAACATATGAGTTATTTTAATCAAGCTTATATTGGAATTACTCTCCCTTCTATCTTTCATTTTCTCCTTATGTAATTAGTCTGCCACTCATTTGTCTCTCATCTTTACTTCCTTTCCTCTCTCCCTCTCTCCCTCTCTCCATCTCCATTGTAACATTCTATATCTCAAATATAGAGATATTGTCTACTTTAGCTTTAGAGAATTACTTGCATTGAGTACTTTCTATGACGATCACGCATTTGGTACTACTCCACATCAAGTGCACATAACTATGGAGTTTCCATTATTAGCTTTAAAGTTTTACCGCAAAAGGCATTTCTATATATTGGGATCACACTATTTACTTATACTACTTAGGAACTCTCCTCCCTTTTTTCCGTTGTGAGACGATTCATTCTAATGCTCCTGCAGCTAAAAGCTTTCCAAGAGTTTGTCCTTGTTTGAGTGATTCTGATTCAATAATATAAATATCACCCTGGCAATCATTCCCTCGCTTCTTCAGTCACGGGTCATCACATCCATCACCTACATCCTCACCTCACCTCACCTTCCCTCCCACCCTACCTCCCTATCTCTGTTTGATGAATTTAGCAAGGTGTGGGAGAAAGAGAAAGGTCAGTGAAGGATATCCTCTCTCCCTCGCCTCTCTCTCTCTCTCCCCCCCTCCCTCTCTGCATCTTGAATTTGGTGGAGAAAGGGAGAAAGAGCGAGATCCGTGAAGGATTTCCCTCCCTCCCTCCCCCCCTGTGATGAATTTAGTGGAGACTGGGAGAAGAGAGGTCAGTGAAGGATTTTGAATTTTTTATGCTTGTTAAGGTGACCATGGCCAAACATTTCGCATCATTTGTGTTGTTGGGTATACTTCGCTCTATATTCAACTCCCCCTCTCTCTCTCTTTGCGTCTCTTCAGGTTTTCATTGCGTTTCGGGGAAGAGAACCTTCACCTGAAGCTCTACTTAGACATAATGGCCTTCTGCCAGTCACTGCTTCAGCTTAATCCCTTTGACTAAGAAGGCAATATGCACTAAGCAGTGTTCTACTCAGACATAATGGCCTTCTGCCAGTCACTGCTTCAGCTTAATCCCTTTGACTAAGAAGGCAATATGCACTAAGGAGTGTCTTTCAACAATCATGCAGATCTCCACTGTCAAGATTCGTGGATATAACCACATTAAGGCTGTTTATCACGTGAATATTTATTTTTCATAAATTGTGAATTGTTTTGATGGTAGTCGCTGATGTGGGTATTGCTGCTCTTTTTATTAATTTCTAGCCAACATTTGAAAGATACTTGTGCTTTTTCTTCTGAGTTTTAGAGCTTAATATATTGAATTTTTTTTTTTTTTAATATATTGAATATTGTAGACCTAAATTTCATTAAATACGTTTTAAGTTGAAATTTTGGAGGAGATCCTATGTATATTAAGCCAGTCTCGTGTTTAATGGTTTGTCCTGAATCATGACTTGTGAATTTGTTATCATTAGGAAAAAGAAATCCTAATTGTGAAATAGTTTGATCTAAGCAAGTTGACTACCAATCCTAATTTTGATAAAATCCCAATCACAAGTTGATAAGAGTTTTGTTTTGAAAAAAATAAAAAAAAGGTGGATAGATTGAATTTGTTCAAGATTGGATCTATGAGAAAAAAATATAATAATAATGATTTTATTATTATTATTATTATTATTATTATAGTATATGATTGTCTTGAAACTTCATGCGAACAGTTTTGCTCGAACTTAAATTAGTTCTCATTTTTTGAAAAAGAAATTATTTCGTTGGATCAAATGAACAGTCAGAATTTAAAATAATTAAATGAGCAAATAGGTTGACGTGTCAATGATTTCATCAACTCACAAGAATATTGGATTATAGTGCCCATCTTGAGAAAAATCTTAATATTATCTTGGTTTTAAATTTTATGATTTGTATCAATTTCAATCAAAATCAATACAAAGCTTTTCAATTTTATTTTAGTTAAAAACTCACATTTTAGGATAATTTTTGATAACACGTGGTTTCTGCGCTGCATCTCGGTCGTACAGGTGGCACTTGGTTGGCCTCCAGCTCTTTTATTTATTTGCTAACTTATTTATCTGTTCTCACAAGTTTCTGACCAGGTCAAACCTCGGCCACGAGGGTTCAACCAAGCCTCGTCCACGACGAGCCAGAACCATCCCTGATAACGTCAAGGACGATATTACAATGCGGTGCCTGTCACAATCAGCTTGACCTGACCGCGTCGTTCCCCGTACAAGGCACTTTTCCCAGACCCGCAAATTAAGGATCCGCATGCTCCAGCTATCACGGATCCCCAGAAGAAGTACCAATATTAAAAGATAGCTCCCTTCTTTCGCGGCTTCTGGCCCCTCCGGCGGCCGACAAACGGCGCGAACCCAGAGCTTGTCCACCACCTTTCTTTTGAAAAATCAGGATAAAGCTATGCACTCCATCGCCTACAAATACCGGGAAACAGTCCCCAGGCAAGGGGATCGAAAAAAACTACAGAAAAGATCAAGAAGAGGAGCAACCGAGGGGCAAGCAGCTATTCGGATTCTCTCATTCTCATTGTACTAGAGCCCCAACTGAGGAGCTCTTTCTTTCTCTCTCTCTTGCCCAGACATTCTATTAAGCCTTCACGGCTACACTTTTACTCTAGTGAAATCCCTCCACTGATCGCTCGGTGGACGTAAGGGACCTCCTTCCTGAACCACCTTAAATTGTTGTGTGCTCTTCTGGATGCCCTGAACTCTCTCCCTCTCTCTCTTAAGCCTCCGCTAACAGGCTTATCTCACTGCGCGTCGCCGTCTCCTAGAACTCTCTTTCTTTTTTGGTGTTCCTTGGGACATCTTCTGGTGCTTTCACTGAGACCTCAGGAAGATGGTGGCCAGAACGCGCAAAACCAACTCCGCTGCTCGCAGTACGCACGCGGGAGAACCTTCTGTTCGGGCACCGGACGACAGAGCTTCGGCCTCAACTTCTCGGCGTCACGCCGAATCTGCTTCTTCCTCCAGGGGGACCCGTGTCTCAGAGCTTCAGGGGATGCTGGCGAACCATATTGACCTGATCACTGGCTTCACAGCCCAACAGGCCGTGATTCTCAGGCAAACTCAGTCGATATGCACAGTACTCCCTCTTCCGCCAATAGCGGCGGCCCTTGCTCCTCTCCCGCCGGTCGCGGCGGCTCCAGCGCCTCCTCCGCCGGTCGCGGCGGCCTTAGAGCTTGTTCCGCTGGTGGCGGTGGCCCCTGTACCCCCTCCTCCGGCCGCTGGGGCTCCTGCTCCCGCGCTCCCTGCCGCGACGCCTTCCATTCAGACGTCTGGCTCTTCTCAACCGCCCAGACGCCCTTTTCGTCTCCAGGAGGTTCACCAGAATCTTCTCCCACCATGTCCGCTACCACAGCCTGCTTTCCTTCCACCTGCTTTTCCTCCTTTCCTCGCCGGAAGAGATCCCCTCTTTCCAGGCGTTCAGACCCCTCAGCATAGGCCTGACCCCCTTCTTTGGGCCGATGGATGGCAATGCCCCTTTTTCTGACGCCATCCGGTTGGCCCCGATCCTAGAGGACTTCAGGCCGCCCAGGCTTAAGGCCTACAGAGGCGCGACCGACCCCCGCGAGCACGTTCAGGGGTTCGAGGCCGCAGTCCGTTACCGTCAGCCGGACGAAGCCACCAAGTGTCACCTCCTAGCCAATACTCTGAAAGGGCCGGCATTTAGCTGGTTCATCAAGTTGCCTAGGGGTCACATCTCCTCCTACGAACACTTGAAATGGGAGCTAATCGTCCGTTTCATCGGTCGAACCCGAATGGTCGTCTCCGACATGGTACTCTCCAATATCAAGCAGGGCGAAAAAGAGTCTCCGGGATTACACCAACCGCTTCTTCTCCGCCGCGGCAGAAGCTGAAGATGTAGACCCAGCGGTGGCCATGCATAATTTCTAGGGGTGGCAATTTGTACCCGTACCCGATAAAC
>JAEMOT010002891.1:239421-265605 GCA_019297695.1 Apostasia ramifera
AGCGGGCGGGGCAGGGCGGGGCGAAAACGGGTATGGGGCGGGTATGGGTAATGAATGATATATAGCGGGGCGGATATGGGTATTTATAAACCCGACCCAAACCCGCCCCGTTGCCATTCCTAATAATTTCTGGAGGGGACTCAAAGTGGGGGATCTGTCTAAATCCCTACAGCTGGCCAAACCTCGGAGTTACCCAGAACTGGTGGCCAGAGCCAGCCAATTTATGCTCCTAGAGGACGTTGAGTCCTCCCCCTCCGATGCCTCTACAACCAAGCAGGAGAAAAGAAAGAGAAAACATCAGAGTGATGAACCCACGACCATGAAGATACATGTGGCCAAAGGCCGTGATCGAGATGAAGGGAAGCCACGACACGCCCAGCACCAGAAGCATTTCTTCTCTCGGCCGCTCCCTGAGGTCTATGCGACGGCCGTTAAACAAGAATGGGTCCGACCTGCCGGGCCCAAGCCAGCGCCTCCGGTCGGAGTGGATCCCGACAATTATTGTGAGTTCCACGGGAACTACGGGCACAAGATTCACAAGTGCCGAGGCCTCAGAGCTCTGCTCGACAAAATGATGAATCAGGTCAAGCTAGAGGAATTCATGCAGATGGCACCAACCTACACTGCTGCCCAGAAAGGAAAGGCCCCCGAAGTTGCTGAGGCCCCTGCTAAGACTATACCGTCTCCAGGCCCCAGTCAACCAGGGCGTCCTCACCCCCGTCGCCAGGACGATCAATGCAATCTTTAGCATTGACCCCGCTATTGCTCGCCGCCACGAAGCCGAGGTCGGCGGTACTTCTGAGCAACATTCTTCGTCCATCCCCCTCACTTTCTGCCAGGAAGATCTCCCTCAGCAGGGCAATCTACATAACAATCCGATTGTGGTCGTCGCTCGCATAGCTGACTTCGATGTTCGACGAGTGCTCCTTGACTCGAGGAGCGCCGCCGACATCCTGTTTGAATCTGCCTTCCTCCAAATGGGACTCAAAGAGACAAACCTCCTCCGCACTGGAACCACCTTGCTCGGTTTCTCCGGGCAGAGGGTTCAACCTCTGGGATTCGTTACCTTGCCTATCTCCTTTGGCGATGACAATGGCTACGCCATGAACATGGTGAACTTCGCTGTCATCAGAGCTAAGTCAGGCTATAACGCCATCCTTGGAAGGACAACACTCAATTCCTTTGGGATGGTGATTTCCACGCCTCACCTATGCGCAAAGTTCCCTACTTCCAGCGGTGTCGTCACCATCAGAGGAGATGCCAGGCAAGCTACTCGTTGTTTCCAGATAGCAGCACAACTCGTCGTCGATCAACTGGATCCCAGAGAGTCTCAACCAGTTGTACCACAGGAGGGGGTCATCAATGTAACGTTGGGGGGGAAGACTCTTCTAAAATTGTAAACATATCATCTTCATTGAATGACAAGCAACAGGCGGAGGTCATCGCCTTGCTTTCTGAGTACATTGATGTCTTCGCATGGTCTCCTGAAGATGTTATAGGAGTTGAAAGGGCTGTGTGCGAGCATTATCTGAACATATCTAAGACTGCCTCTCCTATAGCACAGAAGAAAAGGGTAATGGCAGGAGAGAGTCATGACGCTATCAAAGAAGAAGTCAACAAACTACTTGGAGCAGGTTATATCAGGGAGGTTCAGTACCCCCAATGGCTCACCAACGTAATCATGGTGAAAAAGGCCAACGGGAAGTGGAGAATGTGCGTGGACTTCCAAACACTGAATCAGGCCTGCCCCAAAGACACTTACCCTCTCCCTCGCATTGATACGATGGTAGATCGTACCTTTGAGTACGAGGTTATGAGCTTCCTAGATGCTTTCTCAGGGTACCATCAGATCCGGATGGCCAAAGAAGATGAAAAAAAGACTGCCTTCATCACTGACTTCGGCACGTATTGCTACAACATCATGCCCTTTGGTCTCAAAAATGTCGGTGCTACCTACCAGCGAATGATTGATGCCGTCTTCAAGAATCAAAGGGGAAGGAATCTTGAAGCCTATGTCGACGACATTTTAGTCAAAAGCAAAATCTTGGGAGGACACCTCAACGATCTCAGGGAGACACTTGACACCCTTCGAAGGTTTAACCTCAAGCATAATCCTGCCATGTGCACCTTCGGTGCAGCCTCAGGAAAATTTTTGGGCTATCTAGTTTCAACCAGGGGAATAGAAGCTAATCCAGATAAAATATCGACAATCTTAAACATGCCCTCTCCAAAAACGATGAAAGAGATTCAAAAACTAACAGGGCGAATCAACAGCCTGGGTAGATTCATCTTGAAAGCCACGGATCGATGTTCGCCATTCTTTCGATGCCTGCGCAACAACAAGGGGGGCCAGTGGACAGACGAGTGCGAAGCTGCTTTCACAGAGTTGAAGAAATATCTTACCTCGGCTCCGATATTAGTGGCACCAAAGGAAAGGATGGTCCTGTCGTTGTACCTAGGTGTGTCTGACACTGCAGTCTCAGCAGTCCTCGTAGACGATGATAAGGGGGTACAACATCCAGTCTTCTACACCAACCACGTACTCTTGGATGCTGAGAGCCGGTACCCCACACTGGAAAAGCTTGCTCTAGCTCTTCTGATGACGGCAAGAAAGCTACGCCCATATTTTCAGTCCCACACTATCCAGGTTGTCACTGATCAACCACTCCTGAAGATACTACGCACCCCTGAAGTCTCAGGAAGAATGCTCAAATGGTCCATTGAGCTGGGTGAATACGATATTAGGTATGTCCCACGGACAGCTATCAAGGCACAAGCATTGGCGGATTTCGTCGCCGAGCTTTCTACTCCAGAGCCGCCACTCGTCAGACATCGGACAAACCTCTGGTCCCTTCATGTCGATAGTGCATCCGGATCGCAATCCCAGGGGGCTGGGATTCTCCTAACCAGCCCAATGGGAGCCACCTTGCACCAGGCCGTGACACTTCAGTTCAAGACCACAAACAATCATTGGGAGTATGAAGCTCTCATCGCAGGACTGAAGTTCGCACTCAGCATGGCTGTGAAGTGTATACAGGTATTCAACGATTCCCAATTGGTCGTCAACCAGGTGAATCGTGCATTCGAGACAAAGGACGAGGTTCTGAAAAAATATCTGCAACAAGCCCAGTCCTTGATCTCTCAGTTCGAAGATTTCTCCCTGATGCATATTCCCAGGGAAGAAAACCAGGTGGTGGGGTGGCGGACCGGCTCGCAAAGGTAGGGCTCCCTGACCTCCGCTGGACTCAGATATTCGAAAGGCCCAGTTTTGAATGCGCAGGAATTTGCTCTGAGGAGCAGCTGCCTTGCTGGATGGACAGGATCCTCAACTACCTAAAGGATGGGATGCAGCCCAATAACAGGCAAGAGGCGAAGAAGCTAAAGCTTGACTGCACCAAATACGCCCTCATCAATGGAGAGCTTTACAGAAGATCTTATGCTAAACCCCTCACTAAGTGCTTGAGGCCTGAGGAAGCCCAAGAAGTCATGGAAGCTGTGCACAAAGGGGAATGCGGAACTCATGCTCGAGACCGAAGTCTGGTTATGCGAATCCTACGCCAAGGATTCTTCTGGCCAAATATCCACAAGGACGCTCAGATATTTGTGGAAAAGTGTCCTCAATGCCAGTACTACACTGACATGCATAGGTAGCCTACAGGCTATCTCAAACCCATCAATTCATCTTGGCCTTTCGCTATTTGGGGGCTGGACTTCCTGGGCCCAATGCCTACGGCCATGAAGAATTACAAATGGATACTAGTGGCCGTCGACTACTTCACAAAGTGGATTGAGGACAAGCCACTTACTCATCCTACTGCTCAAAACGTGGAGAATTTTCTATGGGCTAATATCGTCTACAAGTACGACATACCGATGGTGATCATCACAGACAACGGTACCCCGTTTGCTAATCAGCGAATCCATGATTTCTACGGCAAACACCAAATAAATCTTAAGTATGCATCCGTCTGGCATCCCCACACCAACGAGCAAGCAGAGGCCGCTAACAAAAATATCCTGAATATCTTGAAGAAACGCCTTGACGGCGCCAAAGCCCCCTGGCCAGAAGAACTACCAGGCGCTCTTTGGGCTTACAATACAGCTCCTTCCGAGGTCACCCAGAAGTCTCCTTTCTCCCTTTCATTCGGGGCGAACGCTGTCATACCAGTTGAGCTAGAGCACTACTCTCCCAGGGTGGAAACCACAACCAACTTCAATCTCGAAGATCTGCAAACCTGGATGGGTGAAAATGACGACTCAAGGCGAGTCGATCTAGACCTCTTGGAATAGAAGAGAGAGCTGGCCGCACTCAAGCGCTTGGAGCACAAACGTCGGATTAAAAGGTATTTTGTTAATCCCAGGGCTTTCATTCAAGGAGATTTGGTACTTAAACGATGGCTTCTCGCTGGCAGCAATTTGGGGGTTCCCAAGCTTGAGCCTAACTGGGAAGGCCCTTACATCGTGCGCGAGGTTGCTGGACCAAACGCATACTATCTTATGAGTTCTGAAGGCATCCAACTCCCCAGAACTTGGAGTGGGGATGACCTAAAGAAATTCTATGCCTGATTCTTGGCAACAGTTCATCTTTATACTCATGCAGCATTCGTTTGTACATATTCATTCAGAAATTTAGTACACAGATTCAATCAAATAGTTCTGAGACATTCTTTATTAATACACATCTGGGTTTCTTCCAAAGCACGTCCGGATTTCATTATTTTCTCCCAGAGATTATATATTGAATTCCGAGGCTCTTATGACGACGAATCTTACGCCTATTAAATGATATTAAGGTATTCATAGCAACCTAATATCTATCGCTCAGGTATGATTTCAATCTCAAATCTCAACCATCGTACCCGAGGCTCCGGACCTCGTACACGATGGTTGGTCATGACTAACCTTCCATATACGGTGGTCACTGAGCCTAGTTACGCCTGGCAGGCGGGGTCTCCTACATACATCTGGAACCCTTCCATAAGCCCATCTGACTAGCGGAAGGTCTGGAGGCTTACTCGTAACCTTAGGGCAGTCTCTGCTATCTACTCATGATATAGGTCCCCCCAAGCAGAGTGTCATCGCTTCCCACTAGGATCTATCGCTCTAACGGAGGTCAGCCCTTGCTTCAAGTACAAACATCGGCCATGATGTTTTAGACGATCAAGTCCTTTTGGCATTGGGTCAGATAACTCCTCCTAGGCAGGATCTCCACTACAATTATTACTTCTTTTCTGTACAGATATATAAAGCAGTATACTTTTAACCCAAATTCAGGAGACCCCCGAAGTCAGCCCATGCCTCAAGTACAAATATCGGACACGATGTTTCAGACACTCCGTCCTTTTGGCATTGGGTCAAATAATTCCTCTTGGACGGGATCTTTCCTACTGTCACTGCTCCCTTCCTATGCGGACTTGTGAAACCTTAAAAGTCAAGCTCGGGGTATTTTATGTGAATCAAAGTCCCTTATTATTTTATTACAAGGGGTTTTCTCAGGGTTACAATCAGAATATCTCAAGTTTCATACAAAGGTACCTGTTCATTTCATGCATATCAGAATGAAACAGGTATGAAAGACAAAACAAACTTTCTATTCATTTTCAGAATTACAAAAAATTAAGGTTACAATTCACTCATCTTACAAGGAGAGTGGATTAGCCTTCACTGATCCCATCCAAAAGGTTGAACACCTGATGGATGAGGTCGTCAATTAAGTCAAAACCCTCTTCCCTGTAAGTAAGGTCAGTGGCCATGCAAGGAAAGGGATCCACTTCTCCAAGATCGGCGGCAGTGACTTTGCCCCCTTGGATCAAAGTAGAAGCCAATCCTTCCCATGATCGCTTGATCCCTTCTAATCTCTCCTTCCTGCAAGATAAGCTCGTCTTGTAGGCCTCCACAGCAGCCGTAGACCTCTCCGCAACAACGGCTTCCTGGTGTTCGACGACTTTGGCAAGCTTCTCCCGCAAGGCTTTATTGTCAGCTTCCATCACGCCCATTACAGACTGGCGCACTGCAAGTTCTTCATGCAGTTTGGCCTTTTCCTCCTGCAGTTTGACCTTTTCCTCCTGGGCGGCATCGAGCTGAGAAGACTTCATCGCAAGCTGGACCCTCAAAGCCTCAATCTCTTCATCCTTTTGATGAACCTGACGTCCTTGCTCCAGCACCTGCTCCTCTGTCCTCAAGGCCCTGTTCAAAGCCAACGGCAAGCGAGCGAGGACCTGCAACAAAAACAAGTCAGCTCACGGGAATAAACGGGAGAGAAGGCCTGAGAGAAGATCCTTACCGTAGCTATCCTGTTAGCAAGACCTGAATAGAGGTCTGGTGTGGAGGTCGTCTCTAATTTATCCTCCAAGTCCTTTGACACCAGACAGCCCCCTAGAGCCAGACCTACCTCTCCTCGGTAGACGCAGCCCTTATTCGCGCTTGGCACGGTGACGACAGTCAACCTTCTGTCATCCCCTTTCGTCCTCACCGCCATTCTTGTGCCTTCATCCCGGAAGATCCCAGCGAAGTTAGTGCTGTAAGGGGGCTCTACGCTCCGCTGCCAGTCATGTTCTCCCCCGGCAGCAAAGCCTTCCTCCTCCGCACTTCTCGCCTTCTTTAATGGGGGCTCTAGGCCTGTGCTTCCGGAGGGAGTCCTTTTCTCTCCGGGAACCTCCCTGGGAACTAACTCCAGACAAGGTCCCTCCACCCTCTCCTTTTCTTGGCCCCTGTTGGCCTTATTCCCTTCCTCCTTTTCCCCTATAACAATCCCTGTGGCACCCTTAGGGATTGTCTGGGGCTTGGCGGCTGACACAGGTTCCTTCCCCTTTCCCGTGTATCCCAGCTCAGCCAAGGTCTTCCTGTCGTCTGTAGCATCCTCAGGAGAGGATACCACATCGACGGCGGTTCCACCGCAGACCGGCTCCGGAACCCCTATCTCCTCTACCTCCCCCACCTCAGTAATCTCTTTAATGAGCTGGGTGGCAGAAGGCTGCCCCCTCCTAGCCCTCTTCATCAGGACTGTGCCAGGAGGTGGGAGGACTTCCTTGAGGACGGCATACCCCAACGCCCTAGCATGCAGGGATACACCATTCCTCACATGCCTGAGGAAGTCCTTCAAGGGCCAGCTCTGCCCCTTTAGCCACTCTAGGTTTTTTAGGGTGGCTGACCCCGCCATCCACTTGGCGTCGCTGATGAACTCAGGAGGGCACGTCCCAGGCATCAAGGGGATTCCTAAGTCCCCTTCGACGAAGAAGTAGTAGTCCCTCCAGTCTGAGTGGGAACTACTCGCTCCTGAGAACATCGCCTTCCTCGTCTTCGACCGCAAGGCCAGGCACCCCCCATACCCTGTCACTGCCATCTAACTGAACAGGCTCCTGAACAGCGTCAAAGTCCACGGTATTCCCTGAGCCTGCAGCAGTTTCAGGAAGGAATACACGTAGGCAATGGCGTTGGGGGAGAGTTGCGCCGGGACGATCCGAAATGAGTTCAAGATCTCCTTGAACTCCGGCTGCGGCGGCAGCATCAAGCCATACTCCACCTGTGCCAGGTACACGCATACCGCCCCCTCAGGAGGGCTGTTTGGTCGGAAGTCAGCGGTAGGGGGGATAATCGTCAAGTTGGGGTTTCCCCTAAACCCCCTAGTCGTGTTGAGCACTTCGTGCTCCATCAGGAGACTCTCCTGGTAGCTAGTATCCTTGTGGAACTGATCGGCCAGCTCGGCCCATTCGATCTCTCCTCCCAAGGCTTGATTTCGCAACGGACGTGGCGAAATCTTCTTTTTCTCTCTTAGGGTTCGAAGACGGACAAGTACGCCAGTTGCCCCTCTTAGAGAAACCTTTTATGGGAAACAGTTGTGCCCTCTCGTCTTCTGGCCGTCTGATCCCTTCGATCAACGCGCGGACGCAATCAAACCGTCCGTACTTTCTGACAGGTTCAGGATTCGAAGCAGCACACAGTTATCAAAGCGCCGCTTCCTCCCGCTTCGTCATACGTCGTGCACGATAGTTCACAATCGTGCACGATACTTCGAAATGGTGGTTTTTATTATTATCGTCTGATGCCTTATGATCGTGCACGATGATAGTAATTTTTCTTTTTTACTTAGAATTTACGGTTCTCATACTTTCACACTTATGAATTCCTGTTCTCTCTTTTCTGATCTCGTGCTACCTATTTCAAACACGAAAGAAAAGACAAACACAAACAGAATTCATCCAAAATAAGTTTTTGAAAGAAAAATGCTTTCATTAATGATAAAACTTGTTACAATTTTATTTTCTCTGTTCTCTTACATGTTTCTCTCATGAGTACAGAAAAAATAAAGAAAATACAAGGCTTCAGAACTTAGACACCTAGAGTAATAGTATTAACCTCAGGCACAAGGGAACCCCCCTCTTTGAGACCAATCTATTACTCTCCTGACACTCGGAAGCAGATCGCCCGAGAGCTACTGGGACTCCTCTCCTCAACGATAGCTCCTTCAAACATAACATTGATGAAGAGGCTAAGAAGCTAGCTGAGGACGAAGGTAAGTCACTTCTGGCTCCCTGGTTGATCCTGCTGCTGGACTTCAGAAGGAGCACTCCGGCCTAGCCATCTGGCCTCAAGGGGAGTGATTTGGCCCTCTTCAGGACTCCTACGTAGGGGAGACAGATGATATCCCCAGTCAACGTAGGACCCTGATGGAGGAACCTCTTCTGGGAAGTGGCTCCCAGCGTCGAAGAACCTGTCTGGTCCCTTAGGACCACAAAAGGGAAGAACCGCAGGACTTCTAATGTTCTCCTGATTCAAAATACTTACATCGACCAACGTCTGCAGGAGAACGTCAAAAGCGGCCTGGTTCTTCACGTGGTGGCCCACCGGCGAGGCGCTGACGATCTTCACCGCCCTCCTCACCGCTTCTTCTAGATCCTCCATATGTCATCCCCGCCATCCAGAGCTGTTCTCCACCAGGGCC
The DNA here is from genome assembly GCA_019297695.1 of Apostasia ramifera. Classification (NCBI taxonomy): domain Eukaryota; kingdom Viridiplantae; phylum Streptophyta; class Magnoliopsida; order Asparagales; family Orchidaceae; genus Apostasia; species Apostasia ramifera. The sequence goes on from JAEMOT010002891.1 coordinate 248,363, forward strand.
CGCAAGGAGTGAACTTCAGACTTCAGCAACTCCTCCCGGTGACGAGCTTCGGAGGTCGCCTCCCTCGCCTCGGACAAAACCTCCCTGGCCTTGGCGACCTCATCCCTTAGCTAGCTCCTCTCCTCTTTCAAAGCCTCCCTCTCATCATCTAACTCCTTTATTCTTTTTTGGAGGTCTTTGACATGAGCAGAATGGGCCTGGTTCACATCCGATAGGCTGCGGTGGAACTCTCCCCTCGCAGCCTCACTCCTACTGGCCCATTCCGCGTTACTCAGAGCCAAGGAAACCAACTTGTCTTCCAGTTTGTACAGCTTCCCTAGCTCCTCCCTGTGATCACTTTAAGAGCGCTTTGTGACTTGCAACAAAGCGCCCTCCAGCTCCTTTATTCTCTGAAGGTGGCAAGCCTCCCCCTCCTCTTTGCCCTTCAGAGATCTCACTACCTCCAGAACCTTGGAGGTACTCCCCAGGATCTTCTTCTCTTCCATCCTTATTTCAAATAACCTTTCCCCCAGGACACTCCATATCCCTTCAATACCAAGGGCGCTTTTAGGAGCAACCTAAGGGGGCACTTCCTTCCTCCCCTTTTTTTCCTTTTCCTCGTCATTTCGGGGGCTCGCTGGAAGGAGGGAAGGGAAGAGGGGCTTCCTTTTCTTCTCAGAAGGAGGGATCGAGGTGCCAAGAGAAGCAGGACCGCAAACCATTAGGGGTGACTTCTTCACACCTCCTGCAGGGGCCCCAAACTTGGGAAGGAGCCGCTCAACCTCTTCATCTTTGAGCAGGATCTTCCCATGCGCTAGTCTCTCTCCAGCGGTTGTTTCACTCACCAGAGCCACCTCCTTCAGTTCTCTAGCCTTCGAAGGCGGCTTGACCGGAGAATCGAAAACATCCACCACCTCAGTGGCCCCCACACCCGCCGGCTCCTGCACGGATCCCAATGTCTGCGCCAGAACAGCGGCAACCCTGACTAACGGAGCCTCCGCCTCCAGATCCACAACTGTGGCTCCCACTTCTTCCTCTTGGGATGCCTCAACACGAGCCGACGTCGCCGGTTTCGGCGATCCTTCAGATAACGCCAGTAGCCTCTTCTTCTTAGGAGGAGGAGCATCAACCGGAGGATCGCTGGCTCTCTTCTTTGTGATGCCTGCTAGGGTCATCCACCTCCCCCTCTCCGCCATCTCTCTAACGGTTCTCTCTTGCAGAAATTTTCAGAGGCCAAAGGAAGAGAATACGAATCGGCAGGCGCCGCCCCCATCTTATCCTAACACGGCTCGGGCAGCGCGTCCACCATCGCGACGGTTCGCATTCCAGGACCCATATTAATATTCGCGCCCTGACAATGCGGGGGCTGATGTTAACACGTGGTTCCTGCGCTGCATCTCGGCCGTACACGTGACGCCTGGCTGGCCTCCAGATCTTTTATTTATTTGCTAACTCATCTATCTGTTCTCACAAGTTTCTGACCAGGTCAAACCTCGGCCACAAGGATTCAACCAAGCCTCGTCCACGACGAGCCAGGACCATCCCTGATAACGTCGAGGATGATATTACAACGCGGCGCCTGTCACAATCAGCTTGACCTGACCGCGTCGTTCCCCGTACAAGGCACTTTTCCCAGACCCGCAAATCAAGGATCTGCATGCTCCAGCTGTCACGGATCCCCAGAAGAAGTACAAATATTAAAAGATAGCTCCCTCCTTTCGCGGCTTCTGGCCCCTCCGGCGGCCGACAAACGGCGCGAACCCAGAGCTTGTCCACCACCTTTCCTCCGGAAAACCAGAATAAAGCTATGCACTCCATCGCCTACAAATACCGGGAAACAGTCCCTAGGCAAGGGGATCGAAAAAAACTACAGAAAAGATCAAGAAGAGGGGCAACCGAGAGGCAAGCATCTATTCGAATTCTCTCATTCTCATTGTACTAGAGCCCCAACTGAGGAGCTCTTTCTTTCTCTCTCTCTTGCCCAAATATTGTATTAAGCCTTCACAGCTACCCTTTTACTCTAGTGAAATCCCTCCACTGATCGCTCGGTGGACGTAAGGGACCTCCTCCCTGAACCACCTTAAATTGTTGTGTGCTCTTCTGGATGCCCCGAACTCTCTCCCTCTCTCTCTTAAGCCTCCGCTAACAGGCTTACCTCACTGCACGCCGCCGTCTCCTGAAACTCTCTTTCTTTTTTGGTGTTTCTTAGGATCCCCTACATCCTACGTCAACAATTTCATATAACTTAAATTTTTAATTAAAAATCATGGATCAAAACATGCATGCATTAAAATTGAAAAGGGTTACAGTATGTTAAGCAAAACAAAAATTAAAAATAAATTTTAAAATTTTGATTTACACGATAATATTGTCATATAAATTCTAAGGTTTAATTTGTAGCATATTACAAGTACCCAGGCACAAAAGTATATCATAAATATTCTCAAACATTAAAATTAACTGAAATTTTATACGTAAAATTATTGCTGCAAAAATAAAATCAACTTTTTGATTATGTCACTATTGCCAACAATTGAATTCAATGTTTTGGATTATTTATGAGAATTATAAAGTATTTCTCAAGCTGGAAACTAAAGAGAGGAATAAAATGTGAAATTTATACCACATTTTCTTTTTTAAGCGTAAATGGCCTTCTGTTTTTTGATAGAAGCGTAAATGGTGCTGACTCAAGGAAACCATCATATAGTATAAGCGAGGAATCCTACAAAGGCGAGAACTCCCATAAGATTTTTTTTTTTCCGAATAATAAAATCCCCTACGCTTTTGAAAAGATGAGAAAACCTCTTATTTTTTAGCAAAGTTTCATGATTTAAAATTTTATTAAATTTAGCCGGCTTAACTTTAACAAGCCAATGATAGGATGGCACATGGCCCGAGCTTCCAGTGTTGACCAAGATCCAGTGGACATCGCACCGTCCAACCTCGGCTACGATGACGATGGGGTCGTCGCGGTTGCCGCCTCCCTGAGGAAGGTCGCCTGCAGTGAAAGCGATGTCAGGGAGGAAAGAGGGGTTTTCGACAGCACATGCCTCTGGGTGTCCTCGAGATAGGGAGGTGTAGTCGTAGCCGAAGATAGTCAACACGGCCTTCTTCTCGCTGCTCTTCGATGTTTGTGGGGCCGATGGTGAGGCCGTCGAGGGTTCGTCTTGGGGGAAAAGTGCCCGTGCTGTTTTTGATGGCGGCTCCTCGATAATCCTGTAGCCGGTGAGGAAGCCCTTCTCTATGTATTCATTGACGAGCGCCCAAAAGGAGCGACACTTGTGAATGAGGTGGCCGTAGCGCTGGTGGAACATGCAGAACTTCGTGGAGTCCTCTCCAGGCTGAGGCGGTTGGCGCTCACTGTGGTTGTGGACGAAACCCTTGTCCCCGAGGATCGAAAAGATCTCGTCGGTAATGCGAGCCGGCGTCGGAGTGCGAGGAGGGTCATCGTCGAACTTGCGCTTCTCGTACGACGCGGTGAATCTTCGATCCTGATAGGTGCGGCTGGGAGTGCCTGACTCTGTCTTCAGGGTGTCGCCCTTCTTGTCGCGGGGTAGCGTCTTCCCTCCTGGGGTTCACCTTGAGGGCCTTTGCGTCTTCGAGGTGGATGCGTCTTTCGGCTCGGGACCTCGCTTCCATGAGCGTCTTCGGCACGTCATCCACGAAGGAATCATACAACTCGCCAGGCAGTATGCCGTGGACGAAGATCAGGGTCGATCTGTCGTCCGTCGTGTCCTTCGTCTCTGCATTCATATTGGAGAAACGATCCATGTACTCGCGCAGGGATTAGTTGGGGCCCTGCTTTATTTGCCACAGTTCATGGATTGTGCGGTAGGTGGTTTTTGAGGTGCTGAACCTGGTGCGGAACTGTTCGAAGAACTGCTGGAAGCTTTGGATGAATCCCTAAGGGATTTCGTCGAGCCAGTCCAGCGCTAGTCCTGTCAAGGTATTTCGGAAGAGGCGACATTTGTATGCGTCGGAGATAGGGTCGCCCGTCGCCAGGGTGTTCTCGAAGCGCTTCACATGTTGCGCCGGATCAGTGAGGCCGTTGTAGTCGCTGACTCTGGGGGGCTTGTAGCCGCGGAGCGCCAGTGCGGCCATTATAGCGAGCAAGAAGATGGTGGTCACCAAGGAAGCCGGTGGATAGACTTCAGGGAGACTCCCCTCTGCAGCGTGCGTGCTGGTCTCTTCAGAGGGCAGCACGCGGTGTTCCGCATTTGGCTGGAGAAGACAGCCCTCAAGAGGCAGGGCCAGAGAGAGAGGCCTCGACTGCTGATGAAAGAGAGCTGGAAAGTTGGCGAGGAAGGTATTCATTGTCTGGGAGAGGGTGACCACCGCTTGCGTGAGAGCTTGGAGCTGGTGGTCGTTTCCGGCGAGGTCATTCTGGGGCGCCGGTGCGGCTTGGCGCTCCTCTGGTAGAACATGGTTCCTGCCGTGATTTTCTTCCATGAGTGGTTGAAGGGATCTGGTTCGATCCTGCGTGAGGGCACTAATTTGTTGATGGAAAAATGTGGTTCTTAGAATCAACGGTACGTGGCGTTCGACCAAAGGAGTTAGAGTGTTAAAGGGGGAGAATGGTATCCAGAGTAACACACAGAAATTTAAGGTGGTTCAAAGAGAAGATCCCCTACGTCCACCGGGCGTCAACGAGGAGATTTTACTAAGGAAGAGAGGGTCTGGTCAGAGAGACCAGTACAAGGAAGATTACAAGCAATGTCTCTTCCCTTTTGTAGGGAGATTTACAAGTATCTCAGGGTGTATCCTGGGTGATTGTGATCACTTCGTCTGGTCCGTCCCCTTCCCGCTCTGTGTTCTTGCTTTTTCCTCTCTTTTCGGCATGGTTCGCCGGGGAGTATTTATTGGAGAGTTGCGGTGGAGTCCGGCGAATTCGCCGAAATGGGTGTTGGACGCTTTGTCTGTTGAGTCCATACTGGCGGTGCCGCTTCTGTCAGCCTTTGAAGGGACCGACAGTAGTGGATGGAGCAAGTGGCTTCTTGATCGTCGTATCTTATGGGAACTCGCAGCGATTTGGAGCATGCGGGTCCTTGATCTTCGAGCCTCATAGGGACTTGTGCTAAGCATGCGGGCTCTTGGTGGAAGTCCGTGCTGGCAAAAAGCGATGTTGTCACCGGTGGGGCCGGAGAAACATCGTGCCCGATGTGATGTAGAGCAAGAGTTTAATCATAGTGGTCGATGGTTGTAGGGAGCCGGAGAAACATCGTGCCCGATGCGTTGAACCATCGTGCTTGATGGTTGTAGGTAGCCGGAGAAGAGCTGAACCATCGTGGCCGATAGTTGTAGGGAGCCGGAGAAACATCATGTCTGATGTTATGAAGGGTAGCAGCACCATCATCGTGGCCGATATTTGGGGATGCTGCAGCTGGGGCGTCGTCTCCGGAAGGTGCGGAGGCCAATCATCGTTCTGCAAAGCTAGAGATCTACAAAGCAGAGGTTAGGTATAGCATCTTTAAGGAGCCACGTGGAAGGCTGAGATTCAACGTTGAATTCTGGTGTTAACACCAGCCCTCCTTTTTGAATGCGCGCACATTCATGTGGGCTGTTGTGCACCAATACAAAATGAAAAAGTTGTACAGCAGCCTGGGACTTTGGGAAGGCGGTTGGCCTTGAGTCGCCGAGGCTGTGAGAGTTGAGCAAGAAAATATTTGATGATCGCCAAAATAGCGAGAAAATATCGTTTACGGATAAAACGTCAATTACGATGTTTGATCTTGCAATGGTCACCGAGCCCGGGATTTGGAAGAGATTTGCCATTGACCGCCAGTCGCCGAGGTGTCATGCATGAGCGACCTGGGACTTCAAGAAGGGGTTTGCCCTTGACTGCCAGTCGTCGAGGTGTCATGTATGAGCGACCTGGGACTTTGAGAAGGGGTTTGCCCTTGACTGCCAGTCGCCAAGGCGTCATTGTTGAGCGACCTGGGACTTTGGGAAGGCGTTTGGCCTTGAGGCGGTGAGCGTGTGCAAGAAAACATCGATAATCATCAAAGCAGCGAGGAAACATCGATCACGATGTTTCTGTCGTGCAATGATCACGCATACTGGAACTTGGAGAGGGGCAAAAGTCGCCAAGGTGATGAGTGCGCCAATATTTCGAATAATAAGAATGGATATTGTTACCAGCGTTTATGAGTAGAACTTTCTGAGGTCGTTCCCACTCCAAGTTCTGGGGAGGAGGGTGCCATCTTGACGCGCCAACTTGTAGGTGTTTGGGCCCAATACGTCGCAGATGATGAAGGGGCCTTCCCAGTTGGGGTCGAGCTTGCTCGGTGTCATATCTCTTCTAGCGATATTTTTCAGCTTCAAAACAAGGTCGCCTTCCTGGAATGGTCTTTTTGATATATGCTTGTTGTAGTATCGTGCGATCCGCCGTTTATGTTCGGCTTGCCGGAGCGCGACAGTCTCCCTGCTTTCTTTGAGGAGGTCGAGCTCAAGCCTCCTTGCATCGCCATTTTGCTGTTGCCATTCAAGGAGGGCTGATGGATCGAAACTGCTAGCATGTTCAATGCAAGGGAAGTAAACCTCCAGCTCCACTGGGATGAGTGCTTCTCCGCCGAAGACGAATGAGAACGATGTTTGACCTGTGGCTACTGTGGGTGTGCAGTTGAGTCCCCAGATTACGCTTGGCAGCTCGGCGGGCCACGACAAGCCAACTTTTTTGATCCGCCTCTTCAATGCTTTGAGAAAGTTCTTGTTCGTCGCCTCAGCCTGTCCGTTAGACTGGGGGTGACGAACTGACGCGAAGTTCAGATTGATACCGTTTTCGAAGCATAAATTTCGGACGGCGCGGCTCGTGAAGGCCGTCCCGTTGTCACAGACCAGAGAGAGCAGGATGCCAAACCTACATATGAGTCGTGTCCAGATGAAGTTTTTGACATTTGCGCCCATTGGCTGCGTCATCGCCTTGGCCTCGACCGATTTGGAGAAGTAATCTGTTGCCAGCAGTACGTGGCGCAGATTCCTCCCAAATTTAAGGAAAGGCCCTAGAAAGTCGAGTACCCACATTGAAAAAGGCCAAGAGCTTGCCATGGGTTGTAGTTGTGCCACTGGTTGTCGTGGGATGTTAGAGAAGATTTGGCACTGGGGGCATTTTCGGCTGAACTCCTTAGCGTCTTTGTGGATGTTGGGCCAATAGTATCCCTGCCGCAGGACTTGTAGTGCGAGATTCCTTCCGGCGGCGTGAGCGCCGCAATTGCCGGAGTGGATCTGCTCGAGGATGGTGTTTGAGTCCTCGCGAATGGACTTTGCCAGTGGTAAAGAGTAGCATCATCTGTACAATTGTCCCTGTGATAGGACGTACCTAGTGGCCTTTACCCGAAGTTTACAAGCTTGATGTTTGTCATTTGGGAGTTCTCCTGTCTGGAGATAATGCTGGATTTCGTCCATCCAGCTTCCGGAGTTTGTGCTAACGTCGAGAACTTTAGAGTCATGGTAAGCCGGGGCCACAATGTTTTGTGCGTCGCCGTATTCCTCTTTGGCCAGCTGATCAGTGAGTGAATTCATTTCGCGGGAGATATGGAATAGGAGAGCCTGGGCGAAATGTTGCAGGAGATTTCTGGCCAGCTGTAGGTATTTTTTAAGCGCTTCATCTTTTGTGTGATAAACTCCCCTCAACTGGTTCACCATCAGTTTCCAGTCGCTGTAGATGTGGAGGTGTTGCGCTCCGAGGCCCTTGGCCAATTTGAGCCGGCGATGAGGGCTTTATATTCGGCCTGGTTGTTCGTCACGGGGAATTGTATCCTCCCTGTTCTCTGGAGTTGAACACCCCAAGGGCTAGTGAGGACGATGCCTACCCCCTGGATGTGTTCACCTGAGGCGCCGTATACATGGAGGGCAACTGTTTCTCTGGGAGCTCCGGTTGCTCAGTTGTTGTCAATTCAGCGATGAAATCGGCAAGCACCTGGCTCTTCGACGACGACCTGGGGAGAAAACCGACGTCGAACTCAGAGAGTTCGACGACACACTTCTGCAACCTTCCGGAGACTTCAGGGGAATGGAGCACCCTTCGGAGAGGTTGATCCGTCACCACCTTGACGAAGTGAGCTTGAAAATAATGGCGCAACCTGCGACCAGTAGAAATTAGCGCAAAAGAGAGTTTCTCGAGAGGAGGGTACCTCAGTTCGACGCCGTGGAGGATGTGGCTGACGTAGTGGATCGGGCGCTGCTGACCTCCCTCTTGGCGGACGAGCACCGCCGATACCGAACTATCGATGGCGCTGAGATAGAGGAGGTCCTCGCCCGGGAGAGGAGTGGACAGCAGCGGTGGTGAGAGCAAGTATTCTTTTAGCGACTGGAAGGCTCGTCGGCAATTGTCATTCCAGGCGGGGTATTCCTCTCAAAGGACTTTGAAGAAGGGGAGGCATCGTTCGTCGGACCTTGATATGAATCTGTTGAGGGCTGTGACCCTTCCATTCAGCTTCTGTATGTCTTCAATTGTTCGAGGTGGGGTCATTTCTTTGATAACTTGTATTTTTTCGGGGTTCGCCTCGATTCCCCTGAATGACACCATATGACCCAAGAACTTGCCATATGCTGCGCCGAAGATACTCTTCAGGAGGTTCAACTTGATGTTGTGCGCACGGCAGGTGTCTAGCGTCTCGCGGAGGTCGTTGAGGTGTTGCTCTCTACTTCTACTTTTGATCAAGATGTCATCAACGTAGGCTTCAACATTGCCCCCCTTCTGGTCTTTGAAGATGGAGTTGATCATGCGCTGGTACGTCGCGCCTGCATTCTTCAATCTGAACGGCAAGACCTTGTAGCCAAAGGTCCCCTGGTAGGTGATGAATGAAGTGTGCTTTTCGTCGTCTTTGGCAAAGGATAGAAATCTTAGGGGCAAGCTTTGTTTAGGTCCGTGAAGTTCATGCACATTCGCCATTTTCCGAAGCTTTTCTTCACAACGACGACATTCGCGAGCCAGGAAGGGTATGCGATCTCCCTGATGAAGCCGGCGGCGAGAAGTTTTTCGACGACTTCTTTGATTGCCCGCTGCTTCTCGCCGTTGAAACTTCTCTTCTTCTACCTAATAGGGGTTGCATCGGGTTTGAGGGTTAGCCGATGTTCGGCTATGTTTCTTTCGATGTCGGGCATATCCTCGGGCCCCCAAGCAAACACATCAAAATACTCAGAAAGCAGCGCTACCAGAGCAGGCTTTTCATTTTCAGGATAGTCCTTACAAATCAGTATAGATTTTTCGTCAGCGATAATTACATGATCATTTTGATCGGCAAAGGGCAAAGTGTGCTCCCTGGGATCCAAATGATCTGTGTGAAGGCGAGCGCTTATCTCGAAGCATTTCTTGGCCCCACCTCCATCTCCCCTGATAGTGGAGATGCCGAGTGGCGTGGGGAACTTGATGCACAGGTGGATGGCACCATGCAGAATGCTGCGATTGCGGGCCGCCCCAGGATTGCGTTGTAGCCGGAGGGAGTGTCAATGATAATGAAGTCTATCTGCTTCTTCTCCTTCCTCGAATCGTCCTCGAGAGTGAAGTGCAGAGTGGCGTAGCCCGACGGTCGGTAGATGTCGCCGGAGAAGCTGAATACCATCATGGAGGGAGGGAGCGTCCTGCAATGGTCGACGCCCATTTCGTTGAAGGCGCGCAAATAGAGGATATTGACCGAGCTTCCGGTGTTGACCAAGATCTGGTGGACATTGCACCGTCCAACCTCAGCTACAATGACGATGGGGTCGTTGCGGTTGCCGCCTCCTTGAGGAAGGTCGCCTGCAATGAAAGCGATGTCAGGGAGGAAAGAGGGGTTTTCGATTGCACATACCTCTGGGTGTCCTCGAGATAGGGAGGTGTAGTCGTAGCCGAAGATAGTCAACACGGCCTTCTTCCCGCTGCTCTTCGATGTTTGTGGGGGCGATGGTGAGGCCGCCGAGGGTTCGTCTTGGGGGAAAAGTGCTCATGCTGTTTTTGATGGCGGCTCCTCGATCTTCCTGTAGCCGGTGAGGAAGCCATTCTCTATGAATTCATTGACGAGAGCCCAAAAGGAACGATACTTGTGAATGAGGCGGCCGTAGCGCTGGTGGAACTTGCAGAACTTCGTGGAGTCCTCTCCAGGCTGAGGCGGTTGGCGCTCACTGTGGTTGTGGACGAAACCCTTGTCCCTGAGGATCGAAAAGATCTCATCGGTAATGCGAGCCGGCGTCGGAGTGTGAGGAGGGTCATCGTCGAACTTGCGCTTCCCGTACAACGCGGTGAATCTTCGATCCCGATAGGTGCGGCTGGGAGTGCTTGACTCTGTCTTCAGGGTGTCGCCCTTCTTGTCGCGGGGTAGCGTCTTCCCTCCTGGGGTTCACCTTGAGGGCCTTTGCGTCTTCGAGGTGGATGCGTCTTTCGGCTCGAGACCTCGCTTCCATGAGCGTCTTCGGCACGTCATCCACGATGGAATCATACAACTCGCCAGGCAGTATGCCGTGGACGAAGATCATGGTCGACCTGTTGTCCGTCGTGTCCTTCGTCTCTGCATTCATTTTGGAGAAACGATCCATGTACTCGCGCAGGGATTAGTTGGGGCCCTGCTTTATTTGCCACAGTTCATGGATCGTGCGGTAGGTGGTTTTTGAGGTGCTGAACTTGGTGCGGAACTGTTCGGAGAACTGCTGAAAGCTTTGGATGAATCCCTAAGGGATTTCGTCGAGCCAGTCCAGCGCTAGTCCTGTCAAGGTATTTCGGAAGAGGCGACATTTGTATGCGTCGGAGATAGGGTCGTCCGTCGCCAGGGTGTTCTCGAAGCGCTTCACATGTTGCGCCGGATCAGTGAGGCCGTTGTAGCCGCTGACTCTGGGGGGCTTGTAGCCGCGGAGCGCCAGTGCGGCCATTATAGCGGGCAAGAAGATGGTGGTCACCAAGGAAGCCGGTGGATAGACTTCAGGGAGACTCCCCTCTGCAGCGTGCGTGCTGGTCTCTTCAGAGGGCAGCACGCGGTGTTCCGCGTTTGGCTGGAGAAGACAGCCCTCAAGAGGCAGGGCCAGAGAGAGAGGCCTCGACTGCTGATGAAAGAGAGCTGGAAAGTTGGCGAGGAAGGTATTCATTGTCTGGAAGAGGGTGACCACCGTGTGCGTGAGAACTTGGAGCTGGTGGTCGTTTCCGGCGAGGTCATTCTGGGGCGCCGGTGCGGCTTGGCGCTCCTCTGGTAGAACGTGGTTCCTGCCGTGATTTTCTTCCATGAGTGGTTGAAGGGATCTGGTTCGATCCTGCGTGAGGGCACTAATTTGTTGATGGAAAAATGTGGTTCTTGGAATCAACGGTACGTGGCGTTCGACCAAAGGAGTTAGAGTGTTAAAGGGGGAGAATGGTATCCAGAGTAACACACAGAAATTTAAGGTGGTTCAAAGAGAAGATCCCCTATATCCACCGGGCGTCAACGAGGAAATTTTACTAAGGAAGAGAGGGTCTGGTCAGAGAGACCAGTACAAGAAAGATTACAAGCAATGTCTCTTCCCTTTTGTAAGGAGATTTACAAGTATCTCAGGGTGTATCCTGGGTGATTGTGATCACTTCGTCTGGTCCGTCCCCTTCCCGCTCTGTGTTCCTGCTTTTTCCTCTCTTTTCGGCATGGTTCGCCGGGGAGTATTTATTTGAGAGTTGCGGTGGAGTCCGGCGAATTCGCGCTTCTTGATCGTCTTATCTTATGGGAACTCGCAGCGGTTTGGAGCATGCGGGTCCTTGATCTTCGAGCCACATAGGGACTTGTGCTAAGCATGCGGGCTCTTGGTGGAAGTTCGCGCTGGCAAAAAGCGATGTTGTCACCGATGGGGCCGGAGAAACATCGTGCCCGATGTGATGTAGAGCAATCGTTTAATCATAGTGGCCGATGGTTGTAGGGAGCCGGAGAAACATCGTGCTCGATGTTAAGCTGAGGTTAAACCATCGTGTCCGATGTGATGTAGAGCATGCGTTGAACCATCATTCCCGATGGTTGCAGGGAGCCGTAGAAGAGCTGAACCATCGTGGCCGATGGTTGTAGGGAGCCAGAGAAACATCGTGCCCGATGTTATGAAGGGTAGCAGCACCATCATCGTGGCCGATGTTTGTGGGGATGCTGCGGCTGGGCGTCGTCTCCGGAAGGTGCGGAGGCCAATCATCGTTCTACCAAAGCTAGAGATCTATAAAGCAAAGGTTAGGTATAGCATCTTTAAGGAACTACGTGGATGGCTTGAATCCTGGTGTTAACAAAGCCTCACCCCAAATTTTATGCAAGTTCACAAAGATAAAAATATATAATCTAAAACATGTACAACATATTTTCTAAGTGATACTTTTTAACTGATTTCATTAAATTTAACTGTTAAATTAATATTTTAGAAAATAAAGAATATATATTTAAATTTTTTCAATTATTTTACTAATCTCAACTTTTATTTTTTTATATAATAATCTATAATAATATTTTTTAATATTTAAATATATATGTTATAATTTAACAATCAAATTTAATGAAATCTATTAAAAAGAACCCACATGTTAAAATTTTCAGCCAGAGGAAAACATACTTTCATTTTTATGAACCTGCATGAAATCAAAAATCGACCGTGCTAGCTAGACCTACAAAATAGCAGTTCATGTAATTAACTTTGATTGGTTCAAGCAGTGGACTAGTAAAATATTAACCAGTTCAAGTGATCAACCAAAACCTGTTTTAACCTCTCCTTCCTGCTGCTGCTGCTGCTGCTGCACGGTCCTCGCCAGACCCAACCACCTAACCAGAACCTGAAATTTCGGTTCAGGTTTTGGTGGACCCATTTTTAACTTTTAATAGGCTCACATCTTCGATGGTAGTAAAACTTCGTAGCACTTGCTTGTTGGGCTTATTCTCGGAGCCAATGTAATCTTTCTGCGAAAAACGAATAAACTAAGTGAAAGGTTAATCGAGTTGGATTCCGTAAGTTCTCACTGAGTTTATGTACTTCAGTCTATCACAAGCTTAGGTTCTGGCTACTGCAGATCTGCTAGCTAAGAGAGCTTCCAGTGCGGATTTCTTCTCCTGGTTGTCTCTGAACTGAACCCTTCTCCCATGTCCTGCAAGAAAACAGGAGGAGCACTGCTTGATGATAGATGACTGAGAACATGCGATAAATAATATGAAAGGAGATTTTTGCTGCTACGAGATGTGGGTTGTGCCACATTAGCTCTTGATAACAGTTGCTAGGCTTGATCATTGTAACCTACAAATCACCAGTTCGATTCGAATATGATATCCTTGGATATGCGAAATTGGACCTCGGTCAAAATCATATAAGCTATTTGTTTGCAGGATTACGTGGTTTTATTAAGATCAGACTATAAATTGTTGTCTGGTTTAATGCTATTGGATGTTCGTGTTATCTAAATATTAATGTTATTTAGAGGGTGTTTGGTTCGATGTTATCTTGATACTATGTCATGATATCTAGATGTCATCTTTTAATTGATAATTCTATAATTTTTTAGAAGATTATCTAAATTGTCATTAAACTAAACAATTATTTGCTTTAGATAATATGACATAGCATCAAGATAATAATGAACCAAACACCACCTTAGATGTTTATGTTGTCTCTAAATTATTATTTGTTTGTTTGGTTCAATATCGCTATTTTAAAAGATACTAATAGAAAATCAATCTAACTCATCCCTGTACATTACAATTTAGAGTGACATTTACATGTCATTTTAAGCAGCAATCCTCTAATTTTTATAATATTATCTAAACATGTCATCAATTGAGGATAAATTCAGAAAAAATCGGCTTAAATGATTTGGGCATATAAATCGTAGACCGAATAAAGCTCCAGCAAGAAAAATTGAGTTATTAGATTTTGTCTATATAAAAAAAAAGAGAGACAAAAAAAATATGATAACAAACTATAAGGAATTATCCTACATACTTAAAGCTAAATAAAAATTTATTAATTGATAGAGTGCAATGGAAACAATAGATTTATGTAGCTGACTCTGCCTAGTGCGATAAAAGCTTGGTGGTTGTTATTATTATATTTTATCTAAATATGTTATTGACCAAAACACTCAATTTCTCCAAATAACATGGCATCACGTCACAATAACATCGAACCAAATGCCTCCTATGTGTCATAATTCAAATGAAATTTGTTCCAAATTTGTTAACTATAGAATACTGTAAAATTTAAAATGAAAATAATGTCATTATTTTATTTCAAAGATAATGTATTCTGTGGCTGGGCTTGACCCCATTTCAGAGGTTCCACCCAGTTTGACGTCAAGCCATGTTCACCCAAAAACGGAGAGTCCTTAGTTTTAAAAATCAACGTTGTATCCACATGAACAAACATACCTGGAAGAATCCATTTAAAATCCAAGTCCAGAAACTTTCTGACATTGTCTAACTGCATATTAACTGTCAAATTTAAGAATTTTTTGGCATCAGATACAGATTCAAAAAAATAATAAAACAGAGATTTAGAAAAGAGAATATTGGAAATCACAAAGGTAGTGTACCTGAAACTTTGTTATATTGCTCAAAAATGCTCAACTTGGATTCTCCAGATTTTGTTAAATGGTCTCCAGTGAAGAGAACCTTCAGTGGTTTGTAGTACAAACATACGGAACCCTGTAGATCCAGCTTGTTTAGAGACGGATAATTCTGGTGTAGGTTCATTTTCAAACTTATCATGAGCGAACAGGTGGTTACTCCATTTTGAAGCAGACTATATGCATGAAATTGGTACTCGTAGATCATCACTAATACTCACCACACAGAAACATACATATAACGAATTTGATGTCACGAAAACCTACAAGCATGCCCATTGATTTGACAGACATAATATTTAATGAATAATTTATAGTCCTATCTTTACTACAACAATTAAGCTTTTAACTTACTAGGTAGAGCTGGCTATATGAATCTTTTGTTTTCATTGCACTCTATTAATTAACAAATCCTTATTTACCTCTAAATATGTAAGATCATTGTTTATAGTTTCTTGTCATATCTTTTTCGGTCTTTCTCTTCCTCTTTTTACATAGCAATGTCAGATAACTCAACTTTCCTTACTAGGGCTTCAATCAGCCTAAGATTTATACCTTCAAACCATTTGAGCCAACCATATCAGAGTTTATCTTTAATTAATGCTACTCTAATATTCTCGTGAATGTACTTATTTCTTATTTTGTCCTTTTGTGTATACCCACTTTAGCATCCTCATTTCTACAATTATTTTATTTGTATATTTTCTTTATTGAAGATTTTAAATCCTCTCAAAGAACAAAAAACCATCAAAATTTCTTTGAACTTCAAATCTTCTTGGAGGATCGAAAACTGGACATGTATGCTGTTGGTATGAGCAGATTGTCTTCAGCCAAATCATTGCAAGCTGAAAGCATTGATGGCAATACCATAGACCTCATATTTAAAAATAAAACTAATGCAATGCAGTGAGGATTAAATTCTAGATATAAATTTTGACTATGCTGACGATGCACTCAAAACATATTGAATAGTGGTCTTACTTCAGTATGACCAGGTGTGTGAATAAGCTCAAAGTCTGTGCCAATGCTCCATGGACCACTGCCATACAGTTTCCACTCGACATCTGCAGTAAAAGCCTCTACCTGGACATCTAATAAGCCATTAGACATTAGATAACTCACTACTATAAACCAAAATGGAAGAGTGAAAGTGACCCAGTTAAAGCCAAAATTGGCAACACTTAAAGTACAAAAAAAATGTTTCCATAGAAACGAAGAAGAGAAGTGGCTTAGAAATATTCAGTATGGAAAGCTTCAATATGAAATGTTCAAATATTTAATGGAGGATGATGCAGGACAGATGAACAGTGATGCAATTTTAGAGATCAGCAAAATTATAAGTAGCAGAATAGTCGTAAATGAATGTTAAAATTTTCAGGATTCAATTTTGCAATGACTAAGAAATTGATTAAACCCGCAAAACCAATTACTTTCAAAATTTTAGATAAATTAGATCGAAAGGTAATTGAAAAATTACCAACTTAGATTAGAGGGTAATTCAGTTTTCAATAAATCAGAAATGGGATAATAGAAATATGCACTAGGACGAAGGACAACATCACACGATAGAGCCTCGTAGCAGGAGGAACATGCACCGTGAATCTTTGTTGCAGACTAGAAATAAGAAAAAAGTAAATAACACATGATGCAATGGCTCATTGTTGGCTCGATATATGATGAATTCTTTGGTATTAATTGATGTAGAACATGTAAGAAGAGAAGAAAAAAAAGATCAAAAAAGAAAATGGCTAGAAGAAAAGGAAGAAGCTACAGAATATTTTTATTTTATAATCCAAAGTTACTAATTACAATAATGTAAGGATTTATAGAATTTCAAGCCCAACTATTAGAGGAAATAAACACTAATCATCAAAACAAACTAAAGATAATTAAAAGAACAGTTACTAAAACTATAAAAGTAATGACTATTTTTCCTTTAATCTTATCAGTCAAACATCTCCTTTATGCCTAAAATAGATGTGATAAAAAATCAGGCAAATCACTGCCTCCACAACAGAAATGAGAAATGGTCGGTGGGTTAGATTAGTAATCAGGTTGGGTCAAGCCCAAACCAATAATTAGGAGAAGGGTTTATGCATCAAGAACAACTTTTTTTTTTTATAGTAGCATCAAGAACAACTTTTAATTATCTTCTTACTAAAATTTATGCAAAATTCTAATATTTCTATAATTAATATTTTTTAAAGTTTAAAAAAGACAAACTGATGCGGGACGGAAAAAGGGATGTCAATGATATTTTATATTTATATTCAGCAAAATCGATTAGCAAATTATTTTAATTAAGAGAAAAATATTTTCTAGATAAATTATATGCTAAATAAGATTTTTGAATCCAGTAAATTAAGATATTTTAAAATTAAAATTAAATTGGATTGTATGATAAATAAGAATTTATCAATTTAGATTAGGGCGTCAATTTAAATTCAATAAATCAGATCCGAGGTTCAGGAATTTAAGACAGACGTCTCACCGTTAAATCCAACAGTAATTAACATACAAAGAAATATCGGGTCACACAATTAGAGCCAAATAAATAATTCAAGTCAAGCGAATAATTTATATTAAAATCAAATAATCAGCTTCGTGGGATTCGAGAAAAAANTGCGTGCGTTTGGACCGAGCCGACAGAGGGGAGAATGGGAAATTGATTATTAGAGCTAGGAATTTACATCAAGGGGCCTGGATTTTAGTTGAGCTGAAGAAAGGGAAAGTTTTTTTTTTTTTTTTTGAAAAG